>JBBPTB010000601.1:0-17266 GCA_038093875.1 Boletus tylopilopsis | reverse complement strand
ACAGACTGATCGCCACCACGGCCTCCCCGCCCCCGCCCGCATCGACCCACGCCGGGTCGAGAAACCGACGGAGACTGAGCGGCCCGCCGTTGATATGTGGCTGGCGTGTCCGGTAAGCCCATTCTTCCTCGGACATGTCGCCGCGCAGGTACCGCCTGTACAACACGCGCGTCATGGCCACTTGTGCGAGCGCCAACAAGGCATTCCCGAATGTGATATCGTGCCGACGGGAGCACGCAAGCGCCGTGGCGGTGTGGGCGGGCGTGAGCGAGGTGGAGAGGAGAGCGGGTCGGGCAGGGACATGGGGCGTGTCGCGCGTGAGGCGGCACGGGAGCGTATGTCCACCCTACGTACGTTCAAAGTTCAACGCGAATAGAACTCGTAGTACCTCATGATGCAATGATGGTTCCACTCACCTGCCGCTTCGCCTCTCTCGACTGGAATATCACGATCCCGACTGCCCTTCGCCACCGTCGGATCCCCGGCGCAAGGGCTCGCAAACGTGCAGGCACGACCTCGAAGGGGGGGACCGCCATCGCCAACCGTTCTTCCAACGGCATCTGAGCAGGCTCCGACGAGTTCGAGTCCAAGCCCCTCGCGAGCGTGTCCAACAAACACCTCGCCAACGTCCTGCTCGCCGTCGCATCCGCCACGCAATGCGCCACCACCATCACCACATGAAGCACCTCCCTCAGGCTCGCGTCCGAGTCCGAGTCCGAGTCCTTCCTCTCCACTCCCGTCTCGTGCCAGATATGCAGCTGCACGAGCAGCGCCTCCGAGAGCGCACGCCCGCGCCCCGAACCGTCAGCATGATCACAGTCACTCGCACAATGCCGCACGATCGCAGCCGCGCGCCGCTGTGCCTCCTCCGCACTCACCACCGTCCCGAACACGACCTCTTCCGGGCGACACCGCGCCAGATCCCGCTCCAGCACGACAAAATGAGGCTCGGACGTGAACCCTGTGTGATGGTGACCGTGAATGCCAGTAACATCGGTAGTAGCATCCGTGCTGGCTACCTCGAGCGGGTCATCAGGGCCCGCACCCCGCACGCTCGCAGCTGCCAGCGGGAACCGTCGCTTCGTAGACACCCACGCCCGCATGACGTTGGCATCCGAGAAGAGTAGTAGTCCATGGCGGGCGTCTCGAGCGGCGGTGTTGGCGAGACGGAGTTGATAGTGATGGACGGCGTCCGAGGTCCCGTCGAAGAACCCGTCCCAGAGATAACATTGCTCGAGCGCGTCCAAAGGGCGTGTATACGTGCGCCCGTGCGTCGGATGAGTGTCTACCAATCTCCAGCCAGGCATAGACGATGGCGAGGCGCAGAACAAAGCAAAGCAAAGGATCACGACAGGCTGTGCACAGTCACTGCAAAAGCAAAGCGAACACTACCACGACATACTACGACCACATGAGATCAAGCAACAGCAAAATGAACGAACGAGCAAGCCTTTTCTGCATAGCTAGAAACGAGAAAGAGAAAAAAAAAAAGAAGAGGGAGAGGGACCGCATGGATTCAAGAGTGTACCAGTATCACCCCACGTGTTTGACACTATACTTTTCCCAACTCGGATAGACAAACGTCTCCGTCTTGGTCGTGACGTTCTTCATCCTCTGCGCGCGCGTCGCCTTGAGCGTCGAAGATGGGTCCCCGGCGACATATTCGGGCACCTCGAACATCACCGGAATCGGCATGATCTTGAGCTTTCGGTCGTCTGCCTTGGTACGCGTAAACGGGAGTGGTTTCAAAGGTTTCGATTTCGGCATCTGAAAGTTATGATTCGACATGGGCGTGTCGCGCGGCGTAGCAGACGTGCCGCCGACAGAGGAAGACGTCGCTTCGTCCAGGTTCGACGAGGTAGACTGCAACGACAACACGGAGAGCAACTCTTCCAACGCTTCCGTATTCGAAGGCTGTATCTTGAGCGCCGCACGAAGGTCTGAGCGAGTGGTCAGATATGCCGTCGTAGAATCTGGCGTACAAGTTCACCTTTGATCGCTTCTTCCGCGTGTCCCATCATCCGCCGAGCTTTCGCCCGTCGGTAATACCCTTTGATACTTCGATGCTGACCAAGCGCCTTTGAGCATGCATTCTCCGCTTCGATCCAACTGCAAGACAGCTTGGTAGGAGCGACAAACGAGGAGTAAGGTTGCCTACTTGCTAAGTTTCAAATATGCTGCCGCGATGTTCAGTTGATAATGCGGCATCTCAGGCTCCACAGCGTCCGCTGCTTGATAGTGTATCACCGCGAGCTCATAGTCGCCACGACGAAAGGCAACGTTGCCCTCCACAACCTGTCAACAACGACCAGGGAGACGAACAAGTGGCCGAGACGTACCAGCTCCTTTTCCTTCTCAGCTCTCAGATAGCGCACCTCCATGATCTCTGCAATAGTCATTTCAGGCTGCGTTGATCCTGGATTGGCCTCCTCCTCAGACTCGTTTCCGGTAAAATCCAGATCCAGATCCCACACATCTTCTTCCTCCACCGTCTCCCATCCATGAACGCCACTACCTGGATCACCCGTGTCTAGCCGCACGCACGATGAAAAAAAAGAAAGCCAGTGAACCTCACCTCGACCATCCCATTCCCGTTGCTTCCCCGACCGAACGCCGCTATTCTCCTCGTCCTCTCTGACCGTTTTCTCACACACCTCGCCTAAATGATCGGTCGAACACCCACAATCACACCACTTTGTCGTCAACTTTTCACGCAACACGTTCCCGTAACCGCTGACGTCAAACTCTCTCGCGACGCGCCACAACGTCTGGGACACACGCTCGTACCCGAGACGGACTTTGAGGCGCCAATGCTGGTCCCACCCGGGCGGCGGGGTCGACCGCAGCAGGGACTTGTCGCCGTACTTGAGCTCACATGCCTCTTCGAGCGCTTCGAAACCCTCTGCGAGGGTGCCGAGATGGGGCGGTTTCGCAAACGTGGCGTGGGGCATCGCCTCGAGGACGTCGAGATGTGCCTTGAGGGCGTCGTAAAAGGGCAACAGGCGGAGCGAGTGCAGGCCTCGGTTGCGACACACGGGCACGCTGTTGGACAGTGCCTAGGGTGCCACAGTCAGCACGCGGGCGGTGGTGAGCATGGCGGGAGGGGCAAGGGGGGGGGACGCGTACGAAATCTCTCAAGGCGGTGTAGGACCACAGGACGCTCTTGGTGGCGACACGTTCGCCGGACTGGCGGAGCTCCATGCTGACGACGGAGCGGAAAAAGTCCTTGACGTCTTCGCAGTCGGCGTTGTGTGCGACCCAGCCTGGGCCGCCGACGGTGATGCAGCGCATGACGAAGGTGGGGAGATGGATGAGGGCGACGCAGTAGAGGTGGGTGGAGAAGAGACGGGCAATGTCCTGCTCGAAACGGAGGAGGAATATGCGGGCGATGGCGCGCTCGAGCTGGGAGACGGCGGTCATGGCGTTGGAGATGCCGCGGTCGATGTGGGCGGGGATGCGCTTGTGGTTGGTGTGGTCTTTGGACCCAGCCGCGGCAGGGACGGTGGTCGTCGAGCTGGCAGCGCTGGCCGACTTTTTCTTGTGTGGTCGCTTCTTGACATGCGAGTACTTGGCTGGCATGGCTTCGTCGTCGTCGCCAACGATGGTGAGCTCAATCCAAGCTGATCTGTGCGCAGACAATGCGGCAAAAGACAAGAAGGCTAATAATAGGTTACGTAATACAAGTACAATACTCTCATCGCATGCTCCGTACAAAGTCCACATGAAACTGGCGCCAGTCCGACACGTCCTCCTCGTTCCCCACGTCTGAATACACCGCGAGTTCTGGACTAGACTCCTCCAACATCCACGCACAATCATGAGGGCGTGACATCGTCTGCATCGACACCGGGCGTCCATGGCACGGCTGCTGCAGGCATCCATCCGACTGCGACCCTGGCACCCCATCCACCTCCAAATTTACGAAAAACGGCCGCGATGCTGCAAGGGAGCGAACCCCGTCCAACTCGATCGGCGGCAAGAGATCAAAACGTTCGTCCCTGTTCTCAAGCTAAGCAACACTGTCATCCTCGCGCTGGGGCGCTCCACTCACGAGGGTGTCACCAGCTCTGATAAACTCTCCTTGGAAGACCACGCATCCGCTGTCTCTTTCGTCGGCTGCACCACCATGGACGATGTGCGTGGGCGAGCGATTTTGCGTGCCGGTGACGACGGACGTGTTCGCGTCCTGTTCTGCCTCGCAGACGTCTCCTTGTCCCGCGAGGACGCACTCGACGAACATCTCCGAACACGGCTCGTCGCACGTGGCGTGAGCGAAGTGGCTCGAAGACCCGAATGGAACAGACTCGAATACTCGACGCCCGTCACCCAATCCTTTCCCTTGAGCCAAGACATGTGTGTCGAGAAAAGAGAGCGCAAGTCGGCTGGGGTGGATGAGAGCCAACGTACGAGCGGACTTTTCGCGTCGTGTGCTATATGTATTCTGGCGATTTCCATCTCAGCCCGGGTCGCGAGGCTGGCTGGACGGGTCCTGTACGGATACGGGAGTTTTGAGAAGCTTGAATAGCCAAAATGAAAAATAGCTAAACCTTGCCAACAAGGCGGTGGCTGCTGCAGTGCTGGCGAGCCACAATGATAGGGCGTCTAAACAAACGGTTGTGATCAGCCGCAAATTCACGTGGGTTCGAGGCCATGATTTGGAATCGTGATGGCAAGACTGTCACGTTGGCACTGAGCACTGAGTCATCAATAGGATGAGAAGAAATTGCGGCCATTGAGTTGGCAAGTGGGGCGTATCCAGAATAAAGGCACGAGTGAGAGCCAAAAGTCGAGCTGGCGCTGGGAGTGTCCAAGGAGGTGCATGAGACTCCGCGGGGATGACCACGGCCGACATGCCGCCGTTCCGACCAACGATGAACTCGGGGTCGGGCATCGTTTCATCATGGCTGCAACGTGTACACCGACTTGCCAAGTTGCGGGTGCTCCATGCGATCACCAAGGAAGAGAAGAAAGACGGGCGAGTCCTGCCAAGGTGCTATGCAAGGCCGTCGCAGGCCGAGTCTTTGATTCCCATGGAAAAAAAAAAGAGAATCGTACGATACACACACAGAAAAAGGCGTAGACCATGTCTCGATGGGGCTATCATGAACTAGGTACTACAATAAAAAATTAGCCACTGCCCCGGGTCAGCATCAATGACTCGGATGGTCCTGATGGATGACATGGCGTACCAAGATTATCTCTGCTTGGCTGTCTGAGCGAGGATGTCTTTTTGCTGTTCGGCCAAGATGCGACGTTTGTTGAAGTATTCAATCTAATTATCGTTTGAAAGCTGAGAGACCGAGAGATGGACGGAACGACGACTTGCCCAGCTTTTGGCGCAATTGGCTTCGTACTGCGCCTTTTCTCGTGCGCATGTCTTTCCCTCCTTGCCGGCTTCGAGCACGCCCGCGCGGTCCAGACAGGCGAAATAGGCGTCTCTGGTCTCCCAGCACTTCTTTCTGTCTTGTCTAGAGACGTCCGGCTTCGACGCGGTGGTGAACCAAGTCATACTTACTGTCACACGCTCCTTTGATCATGGCCTCGGTCCATCTCCACCCGCTCGCCCCAGACACAGCCAGAGCTCGTCGCACTCAGCCCAGAAAATCTTCGGCTGCGTCCCGCCGCGTCGTCGCGTCCCCTCACGACCCGACCCCGTCCTCAGACGCACATGTCGTCCTCGCCCACAAATGGCACGAGTACTCGGACGACGCCATCGAGTCCGCCATCGCCCGTCTCGGCGACCCCGACTCGCCAGACCCCCACCCCTACCACACCGCCCTCCGCATCCTCTCCTCCGCCCTCCACAGTCTGTCGCGCGCGCGCCTCGAGCTCGAGCTCGATCGCAGGCTACTGGAGGAAAAGCAGCAGGCAAGCAAGCACCGTGCCGAGGCGTTGTTGCAGGAGCTGTTGCCGTCCGAACAGGACGTCGCCCGGCGGGTGATCCAGTCCGTCTTTACCGACGACGACGAGCGTCGCCACCGTGTCAAACGACAGGAGAGCTTTTCGGTACGTGTGCTGCTTTTCGTCTTTTTGGCGTCGTTGACGTTTGCCATTGGTAGTCCTTGAAGACATCGCTCACCGAAGCACTCGAGGACCAAGTCCCGTTGGGTCAGAGCGTCTCGTCATCGACGTTCATGCCCCCTTTGAACCACACGCCAACGCGTGTTGAATCGGACGACAATGCCACGACTGCCAAGGAAACATCACGCAACGACGATACCCTCGATATCCATGCACATCATCCTAGACAGGATAGAGCCTCTATCGGTGACTGGGTAGGAACCTGGCTCAACAGAGGCAAACCAAAGCTGTCCACTCTGGCCATCAGAGAAGAAGCGGGCAGTAAAGAATCATCTTCACGTGATACATCCCCCCATCCCGATTCCATTCAAGGCGGTTCGCAGCGCGCCCCGCGTCGAAAGCACACTAGGAGCGTCTTCGAGACGCTCGGCATCTCTATCTTGAACCCTGCCACCTCTGCCCAGCGCAAGGCGCTCAAGACGACCTCCACTTCCTCGTTGGTACCCCCCGCACGCGATGGTCCCCCGTCAGTGACATCCTCGCCCATCGCAAGTGTACTACCGTTGCCGCCTCAGCTGGCAACGTCCCCAGACCCATCCGACACCAGAACGGAGACATCCACGATGCAGTCCCCGTCGCTCGTCGACGACAGGTATCTTCCTCAAGGCTCTTCGTTGCGCGCCATCGCACATGCAACGCGCGTCATGACCTCTGACCCCGGCAGCATCCTCGTTAACCAAGGCCGCGACGCAGCGCTGCTCATCCGCCGACTTGCCCTCGAACTCGTCCAAACTGCGCGCGACGAACACGTTCTCTTCCGCGAACCCCCGAAACAGAGGGAACGCAGAGAACGCAAAGACGTGCGGACGGAAAGCGGCCACCAGGTCGTTGCCCGCGCGACGCTCACTCCCGTCGAAGGCGTCGCCGCCACCGAGTCCCTGTCGCGCGCGTTGAATGCACAGGGCCAGATCGTGCGCAAGTCGCGATCGCGGACGGGTGGGCTCATCACTGCGTCTCTGACAACGCCAATCCTGAATGCGTTGATGCCGCAACCACAGCGCAAACTGACGGGCGGGCTCGAGGGCGTTCCGAGGTCCAACGCAGAGGCTTCTGCGGTTTCTCCCCAGCCTACCCCCAACAAACCTAGTTCCGTCCCACTCGAGTCGATCATACCCGCCATGTCCAAACCCCCGACGCACTATCTCTCACGCAAATACACGCCTCTGACCGCCCCCGACTTTCATTTCACGATTCCACTTCCGAATGCAGCGTCGCGCTTCAACGTATATCGCGACGACGAGAGCAAGCAGCCGCTTACGGATCGATTTGGGTTCATCTATGACGTATCGCAATATGACGTCTTGTTGCTCATCAGGGCCAAGGAATGTGGGAATACGGCGCCAGCCTGTCTTACTGGCGTCAAGATTGCCGATCGAAAGGAGAGTAATTCGTGGTCGGACGAGGAAGCGGACGTGTCCAAGGGTGTTATCCATGTGACCAAGGGCGCTTGTGATTGTGATGGGCGGGGGTCGTCGCCCACGCCTGACGGGGCGAGTGGCAAGTCGGTGGTGTCGTCGTCGCCTGCGGCCAACGGCAAGGCGTCATCACAGCGATCGGGTGATTCGTCTCCTGGACCTTCCCGCAGCAAGTATCGTCGGTCGACGCTGCTCTCTTTACCCGACGGGCCTTCACCCGGCCCAGCGTCCGTGCTCGCTGTCACTGCCAACACCCCTCGCCATGTCTGTGCCAACACGATCCGGGCCTTGTTGGAAGACCTAACCAAGATACACGACCAGCGGCAGGCGACGACGCGGAAAGACTGGGACGCGTTCGTGAAGCAACGCAGCCGCGTCCGGGTCGGCCCCAAGCTCGCGTTGCCCAGCGCCACGACGACGACGTCCGTCAGCGCCGCCGCCGCGCTCCTCGGGCTCGGCACGATGGACGAAGCGGAGGAGCTGACGCACACCGAGGGCTTGATCGACTTTGCCCAGCTCGGTCTCTCGTCGAACCGCGACGAGCGCACGCAGTTTGACAGGCTTGTTCGGGGGGGCATTCCGCTCGTGTACCGCGCCAAGCTGTGGCTAGAGTGCAGCGGGGGGCTCGAGATGCGTGAACCGGGGTTGTTTTGGGATTTACTGGCGGTTGGTGAGGAGGAGGATGTGGGGCAGGCGTTGGTGCGGAGCGAGATTGAAAAGGACGTGGGGCGGACGATGCCGTTGAACATCTTCTTTGGAGGGGATGGGGCGGGGGTGGTCAAGCTTCGTCGTGTGTTGACGGCGTACAGTCGGTGAGCTCATGTCTCGTCGACGACTCGCGGATGCCCTTTTGACTGACCGCCTTGTAATGCGCGCACAGACGCAACCCGGCCGTGGGATATTGCCAAGGGATGAACCTCGTTACGTCGACGCTCCTCCTCGTCCATGCAGACGAGGAAGACGCGTTCTGGGTGCTGTGTGCGATCCTGGAGCGGATCCTGCCCGACGACTTTTTTTCGCCGTCGTTGCTGCCGTCGCGCGCGTGCCCGCTGGTGTTGTTGGACTACGTGCAGGAGATGCTCCCGAGGCTGCACGCGCATCTGTGTGTGCTGGGCGTCGATTTGGGTGCGATCTGTTTTTCGTGGTTCTTGTCCCTGTTTACGGACTGTCTTCCGATCGAGGTGCGTGGTCTGCGCCAAATATGGTTGACCGCTGACGTTGAACGCGCCCCATGATGTAGACGCTGTTTAGGGTCTGGGACGTGTTTTTGGTGGACGGGCTGGACGTGCTGTTCCGCGTCGCTCTGGGGATTCTGAAAGGAAACGAGCAGGAGCTCGTCCAGTGCGAGTCGATCTCGGCGGTTTATGTCGCGCTGGAGAATTTGCCGACGCGGATGTGGCAGCCGGACAAGTTGTTGCAGGTGCGTGGTGTTTTTTCGTTTTTGCGTTGCGGTTGAGCGTTGGTGTAGATGGAATTGGAATTGAGAGCGACGGTGACGCATGTCGAGTTGGTGCGACGTCGACGGGGGCATGTGGAGAGGTTGCAGGCGCTCGTGCCAGGTGCATAATGGGTTCTGGGTTCTTTTCTTCTCGGCAAGCATTTTTTATTATTGATAGAGCCACACGCATAGTGTTTCCTCGAAGCTCACTTGTATTCCTTTGTTGTCGACTAAAAGAGACATGACTAGATTACTGTACATTAGAGTAGAATCGAGACTGAGTGTGTCCCGAGGGAAAACATTTACACTACGTTGGCGCCACCCTCGACTCCTTTTTGCCTCTCAAACCAGACCCCTCACCAGATTAAAGGTACGAGTCTCGCTAGGACCTTGCGCACATATGCGCGATAGTCTTCCTTGACAGCGTCGTTTAGTAGAATACTCCCTTCCTGTGAGATCTGTCATGATGCATGATGAGTGATCCAATGATTTGGAGGATAGGGAAAAATATGTGGGACGCACCTCAATGGGGATCTTGACCACGAATATGGTGGCGGCGACGACGACCGCGACGAGTGGTAGCCAAGGCCAAAACATGATCACCCATCCCATGACAATTGAAGGCGAGCCATCAAGGACAGACTGGGTTGCGATCAACGTCGATCGAAGAAAACAAAGAACGAAAAAAAAGGAAGAGGGGAGGAGTACATACGCATAGAGAGGATGACGCACCCAGTGGCACGCGTACCGTCCCGTCTGCATGAGCCACGATCGCTCGCGCCGCTGTCCACGTCCACGTCGTGTCAGCTTTCGAAATTTCGTGTTGCATGCTGAAAAAAAAACATGGGGATCCGCGTATACTTACCCCGATGGGATGAAATTGGTCGCCGAGATGCCCAAATGTGTGGTCAAACGGCGGCTGCATGGCGATGCTCGCGATGCATGCGAGCACCTGGAGGGCGTTCTTGCCGCCCGTTTGAATCGAACGCGATCCCGAACATCGCGGCATCGGGGATGGCCCATGCACGCATCCACCGTGGTTGCTTGAATGCAGCGCAGACGACGGACACGTCGTACACGATAGGCGGGAGAAGGTGGACGAGGACTTGGAGGGGGGTGATGAGGCGTGCGCGAGACGGGTGGGCACGGGACCACTTTTAGAGCGGGCGAATGCAGAAACGTTCAAAGTATGTAGCGAAAATAGTTGATGGTGCAGGTCGCGCGCTCTTTTGGGGGTCAGTGGGCATCGGGTTGCTCAGGAAGTCCTTGATGTGCCTAGTTCGAATAGGTAAGTCATATTGTCATGGAATGAGGTCGTCACCGTGTCAACGCGAGCCCACGCAGTGGTCAATGGCGACCTCGGACCCCCTAGCTGTGGACATGAACCTAGCACATATTCTCTCACTGATCACTGTACCTCATTCTATCTGATTCGATACTTCCGATAGATCCTTCAGGTTGGTGATAGAGCTTCTCCTCGGAACTAGCGACGCCGGCAGCAGAAGGTGGGGATTTGGTTGGCTGGGAGGTGATCTGCTTTCTCAGTTCGCATCTTATGAGGAGTGGATATAGATGGGTTGGTTGAGCAAACGCAGACGACGATGACCGTATGGTTTGATTAGTAGTGACTCACTTTGTTCACCCACATTAGGTTTTTGACCTGAACAGAAAAGCTCGATACCATCACCGCTCTGTCAACATCTTTTTCAACGTCGACCTCGACGACTTGGGTGCATTCCAAATTTTTCTTCTCGAGATGACGGGCCCGATACGCAGATTCTGCGGCCATGATGTGCCTGCCTCCGCTTGTCGTTTCTGCATGAGCTATATGAGTGGCTCTTTGAGTGAGCGACGGTGGAAGGAGATGTCACAACAGGTAACGCAAGTCATGTCACGTTTCGCGTTGCAGGTGTGTCAGACGTGGTCTTGGGTACGGCGTGGCTGACACGATGTGCGCTCACACAGACATGGCTGCTGTGCTACGAGTTTCCTTCGACGTTCTTGCTCTTCGACAAGCAGAAACTGGTCATTCTGTGTTCGGCCAGTAAAGGTGCGCGCTAGCCTTGGAACTGCCCGTTTGGTCGTCTTGACACATGTCTGCATTGAATGTCCCCAGCCAAAGTGTTGCAGCAAATAAAGGAAAGGAACGCGCCAGTCTCAATCGAGATTTTTGTCTCTGTTAATGTATGGTGTTCATGAAACAACATCCAGGTCGACTGGGGGTCGACAGAGTTCTGTCACACCCCCATTATCCAGTCTCGGTCCACAAGTACTGGTTATGATGGCCTTTGCTCACCGCCGAATCTTCGACAGACCCCATCGCTCACAAGGGCATTCCTCATCGCGGTAGGGATGGGGTATAAAGGCTACTATGTAAACCTTGGGGCGGAGCATCATCGTCGACCTTTCAAACATCGGTATGTCACGTCACTCCCGCTGTAGCATTGCTTGACTCTACCACAGGAACAAGAAGAACTCTACAACATCTTGGTCTCTTTACAGTCTGAGGTTGACAGTCGTGCAGGAAATGAAGGATGGAAAGACGCTACGCGACATGTATCAATTCGCCGTAAAGTTCATCCAAGAAAAGAAGCCTGAACTGGAGAAAATTTTTGTCAAGAACCTGGGCTCAGGTGTATGTCCCCCTTGTTTAGTTTTCCATGACTTCATCAGAATTGACTGCCTTAATAGACTGGCATCAAATTCAGGGACTTGGCATATGTACTCTCAGCCAAGAATGGATGCCACTGCAAGATGAACATGGTGCTCAATTTGGTGCTGGGATTCTCTGACCTTGTGGATGAATCTGGAAAGAAGTAGGTCCCCCTTTGTCTTTTCTGATGGTTGTGTTTCATGACATAATCATAGTGGGTATGCATTGCACCTCATCAACATGGTCTGAGTCAGCCTTGACAAGGCAATGTTCCTACTGATCACACCAAATCCTCAAAAGATACACATTTTCCCCTGTACACAGCCAATGAGGAAGATGAAAAACCATCCAAGGTACTCCCCTGGAAAGAACAAGAAAAATCAGGGAGCATCAAGGAGATTTGCATGCAGGCTTGCAAGCTGCTGGTCTTGCCAAGTATTCAGAAGAAGGAGGTGAGTTTTGTGAAAAGGAAGGAAAGGGGTAGGAGTGGTCCCAGAGCTACAAGGGCAAGGGTGCATTGTCACAGGAGGTGGAGGCATTGTGGGTGAGTGGTTTCATACATGTTGAACATCGATGCTGAGAGAATGCAAAGGTATTCATTGATCATAAAGTGCAAATGATCATCCTTCCTATGCATGGGTTTGTGGTACCCTTTCATATCAACACCATCAAAAATGTCAGTGAAAATGATGAGGGTGACTATACATTCCTTTGCATCAATTTCAAGATGCCCACTTGTGTGAGAAAAAGATGAGACTGTATGTGCTCTATTTAGATATGGGTTATGATAAACTGATGTGTCCCTAGACATTTGAGGATCCCCTTTGTCTGCTCTGTCATGCACTGTCTGCTAGATGGCCACCACTTTGACCATATCTTGAAACAGATCACAGATCTGAAGAAAGAGGTCAACAAGTGGGAACAACAAAAGAAGGAGATGGTGGTTGTCATCAAGTAGGATGTCCTGGTAGGGCTCAAAGGCAGGTCACCTGCCCTTGATGTAAAATAGCTACCATGCATCTCAAAAGATTGGTAGGTTGACTGTGCTTGGAATGCACAGGGATGTACTGATCACATTTGGTGTAGACATGCTGTTTGGGAACATCAAGCATCTGTTCTTCCAACCATGTGACAAGGAGTTGCTTGTCATCATTCATATTCACCTCAAGGCACCCATCATGATAGGAAAGAAGAAGGTGCACATAAGTAGAGGTTGCTATTCTGTCAACCTCATCCTCAATTTTGCATGGTCTAGGAACATCCAATTCTTTCCAACATTCAGTTTGATGAGATGGGTAATAGGAAATGAAAGCATTGTTATGGTGATGAGGACAAGATAGAGATGGGGCAATGAGAGTGGTGATGGAGGCAGTTGCTTAACAAGGAGTTCAAACTCTTTGCAGAGGCTGCTTCAACCTCAGTACATCACTCTGATCTGCCATGTACCAGATACTGACTAGATTGTGGACAGACTGGAGAAACTGTCAAGGTGGACATTCCTTTCTGAGCACTGTCCTTTGTGGATGTTTCATTCAGAACCAATGTTTGGTTACAACCCACCATGGAATGTCTTGTGCACCTCATTGACCCACCTTTCTTTGTGGTCACATTGAATGAGGTTGGGGTTCCATCCTTGAAATGTGTGCAATTCATGCTGAAACAATTCAATATTGTCCTAATTTTCAAAAACTCCACTTCATATCAATTCAATACCAAGCCAACAGTTGGGTGATGCAAGAATTGGCTTAAGTGTGTAGCTCTTGAGGGTTGTTGTTGTCTATTCATTGACTGGTGTTTAGCTCTGTCAACATTCTGTTGAGTGAAGGGCCTGTCAACTTGAACTGATGAAGACAATCAATGAGCTGTATGATTTCTTCCAGTAAGGTGGATGGTGTTTCCTTGGTGGCAGAGTGGCAGAGGTGGGTTGCTTGTTCTTCCTCAAACTGTTTTCCAATGCTGAACATATCTTTTGCATTAGGGCAACATGGAGGAGGAATCCAACACTGAGTCCAAGTTTGAGGCAGACCCTGAGTGTCTCATCTCTGAAGAGAGCAGCACTAAGGAAAGTGAGTATAATGGGTCAGGTGTGAATGATGAAGGGGATGATTGGGACAAGTTTGAGCACAAGGCTGCCAAATGTGCATATATTGGGTCTTTTTTTTGGTTTTGTATATGTGCTGATTGAGTTTGGCTTTGTGTGTTGCAGTGGATTTGAAACAGGCAGAGGATGGGAAGGTGGGAAGGTCAGACTATTTGGGCAATGACAGACCCAAGGAGAAAAGGGGGCCTGCTGCAGGCAAGGGTGGTGCCAAGAGCAAGGCCAATGGGAAGTTGTGAGAGTGTGTCATTGCCTTTTTCCATGTAATGATATACACTATTGCTTAGGTTTCATCATGTATCTGACCCTCAAATGCAATCCTTTTGACCCAGAATGTGAGCATCATATGATACATACTGGCAATGTCACATTGTGATGCCTGATATTGTATCAGTACATTCTGATGTCCTGTTTTGAGAAATAACTTTTAGCCCAAGTCCCAACCCCAGGAAAGAACAAACAGCATTCATCCCTTCAGTCATGGCCTTGACCTCAGTGCTGCATCCACTTCCCCCCAATTCCTTTCCAGAAAGTGCATTCCAGGTTGCATACCAATAGCTTGTCCCTAAGATGCACAGCACCATGGTGGCATTGAATAGGTCCATGTTGTACACATCATTCCAAAATTGGTCAACACAAACATCAAGACAGATAAGAGAAAGGTTGGTGTCAATGATTTCTTGTTTCACACATCTCAAGATATTTCTTAGTATTCCCAACCCACCACAACATTGCTCCACAAACCACACATAGTCCCCAGTTTTTAAAAATGTTGAGAGCATTGTTGCTATGTCAATGTGTCAATATGAATTGATGGATCCCTTGATACTTTTTCAACCATGGTAGTCATTCATTTTAACTCAAAGATGTAGTCTTACAGCCAGAAAAAAGATTGCATAATCCATGATCTACTAGCATGTCAACACATTCTCTACCTTTTCAACATCTCCACCTTTGATTCCATTTCCATATAGTAGAATAGAGATCAAGTGTAAGGCCAATCCTCTCATTTGGCTACAGGTCTCTCTGGAATTACATTGTGATGTTAAGAAATCAAACATGAAAACATGTATCTAACTGACCCATGTGGTTTTGCATGATGATCTCAAGGATCACATCCAGTTTCTTTGCTTTAGATGCTGCTTTATATTGCTCCCAAACTGCCTGCAGGGAATTTTCCACTCTAGTAGGCAAGTTTGATGTCTGGTACTTCTGAGTAGCAAGGGCAATTGGTTTAGAAACATTTTGCTGAGAAAGATAGAAAGAATGCTCCAGAATGAGAATGGCATCTGAAAGAAATCAATAGCCAACTATCTATTCAATGATGGAAAAATACCAATGTAAGCTTGTAGTGTCTTTTTCCAAGTGGTGACCTTGATATTTCATCATCAACTGCCTTTGTCTCACAAATGAAATCAGATTTTTACCTGCTTGTCCAAAGCTTTATATTCCTTTGTGGAAATAGAAGTCTAATAATATATTAGCACAAAGTATCATGTTAATATAGAACCACATACCTTTTGATCTGTAAGCAACTGGAGATTGAAAACAAACATGACAAACAAGTGAGAATAATAGTTTCAGATGGAAACAAACCTGCTGTGAATTGATAGATAAAATGAGATAATAGGATTGAAAAATCTCACCATCTGGCAACCAAGATAAACAACTTGTTATAAGGTAATATACAGATGTAGAACTCACATCCTAATAAACAAATCAGAACAAGATGATATCAATACCATAAACATACCAGCTATGAAATTGAATAAGAAATAGGAAAAAACAACCACCAACATGTCAGAATGTACAACTCACTTCCTATAATTTCCAAATGAGCAATAATAATGGGCAAGGTATCAAAAACATACATAACTTACATTCTATGATTTCAGAAAGAGTATAGATAAATATTAAAGATAAAATTGTCAGCATAAAGACAGTGACCAACAATGTCAGAATGCACAACTTACTTCCTAAGATTCCCAGAGCAGAATGAAGGGTGAACATTCATTAGACAGCATCATCACTGACATCCCAGAATGCATAACTTACAAACTTGATTCCCAGAGTATGATGAAGGGTAAACATCCATTGGTCAGCATCATCACTAACATGCCAGAATGCATAACTCACTCCCTATGATTCCCAAAGCAGGATGAAGGGTGAACATCCATTAGTCAGCACAATCACTGACATGCCAGAATGCACAACTCACTTCCTATGGTTCCCAGAGCAGGATGAAGGGTGAACATCCATTTGCCAGCATGACCATTGATATGCCAGAATGCACAACTCACCCACTATGATCCCCAGAGCAGGATGAAGGGTGAACATCCATTGGTCAGCATCATCACTGACATGCCAGAATGAACTCACTTGCTATGATTCCCAGAGGAGGATGAAGGGTGAACATCTATTGGTAAGTATAATCACTGACATACCAGAATGCACAACTCACAAACTATGATTCCCAGAGCAGGATGAAGGGTGAACATCCATTGGTCAGCATCATCACTGACATGCCAGAATGAACTCACTTCCTATGATTCCCAGAGCAGGATGAAGGGTAAACATCCATTGGTCAGCATCATCACTGACATGCCAGAATGCACAACTCACAAGCTATCATTCCCAGAGCAAGATAAAGGGTGAACATCCATTGGTTAGCATCACTGACATGCCAGAATGCACCACTCACTTCCTATGATTCCCAGAGCAGGATTAAGGGTGGGCATCCATTGGTCAGCATTATCACTGACATGCTAGAATGCATAGCTCACTTCCTATGATTCCCAGAGCAGGATGAAGGGTGAACATCCATTGGTCAGCATTGTCACTGACATGCCAGAATGCACAACTCACAAACTATGATTGCCAAGGAACAGGACAAAATGATTATACTTAGTCAGAATATTCATGAGCATCCTAGAATTTGCACTCACTCCCTGCAGTCATGCAAGAAGAGTCAGTAAAAATACTTGATCTAATTCTTAACATACTCCAATATGGGGAAACCAATACACTATTGGTAAAAATCTTTTGTTCTCCATGTGTTCCTGTGACACTGCCCTTGATTCAAACTAGGGTATTAAGACCATATTGAAGCAAGGAATTGTTTATACAATACATTACCATTGAGCTGTATATTTGACACAAAGAGCAATGTTGATTTCCTGGGCTGAGACCAACAGCATTTGCAACACATCTCCACTCAGACCAGCTGTTGTTTTCTCAAGCAGATCATTACGTCCCTTATTTGACTTGTGCAATCCTAGGATACATTGTGGTGGTTGGCTGACATTGCATATAGGAGAAATGTAACACAAGCCTTCAAGCTGAACCCAGGACTTTGGTGCATATCTCATCACTGACAGACGTCCCCAGACATTAGCTTTGTTAACAATCTCTTCAATGATTGGCTTGGCAAGTAATAACCTCTCCTGTAACGGCAGCCGTCGATCCAGCTTTCCGACTGCTACAGCCATCAGTGCATCAAATTTTGTGAATAAAATAATGACTGGAGCTAACTGCATCATGAGCTCAGCCATGGTGAAATCAACATAGCTCACCATTCGCAG
>JBBPTB010000600.1:0-17324 GCA_038093875.1 Boletus tylopilopsis | reverse complement strand
GGGGGCCGGGGCAGGGCGGGGGGGGGGGGGGAGGAGGGGGGGGGGGGGGAGGGAGAGTTGTCAGAGACGGGGCGGAGATGGAAAGACATGATTTGGGGTGGGGGAATGAAATGGAGCGGACGTCGAGAGGATTATATATGTACGCAAGAGAGAGACTAATGAATGACGGAGGAAACGGATCGACGACCTGATTTAGAGGTTCATAAAAAAAAAAAAATTATAGAAAATAAAAAAAAAAAAAAAATATGATAGTGACTGCCATCTCCCGGACCGCTCGTAATAAAGAAACTGCCACTGGAGGTTGGCCAGCCAGGGCTGCCACGAGGATTGAGTCAAGCAAGCGAGCGGGTCACGCCATTGCCAGCGCGCGCAGTTGCTCTCCCATTGACTCATCGAAACGCAGCATTCTCTGGACCAGATCAGGCTAGATCTCGTCTCATTTCCATCTTGATTTACCGATAGCTGTAATGGAATAGAATAGAATAGAACGCGCGCGATTCCATGTACACACCCTCCCTCTGATGCCGGTCATCGCCCGCATCAGCTTCGCAGGTTCTCCCCGCGTTCCTTTCGCTTTCGCCGGTAACTTTATGCCCCAATCGGCCCTTACTTTTTCTTCCACCGTCTACACATTTCCGTACTCGCCCCTACTCCCACTGCTCGTGATCACTCCATTGCTATTATTATGTCTCTTGACAGCCCTCTTTTTGATCGCTTGGGCTATGACAACCTCTCACACTCCCTCCTGCCTGGTTCCTATTCATCGGACTTATTCTCTTGCGCAGCCAAGTCGGCCACTTCCCTCCCAGCTTGTATCGACGTGTCAGTGGGAGATCTCCCAGAATCCCCATCATGTGTCGTCAGAATTATTGGTTTCTCCCTCCTTCTTCACCGCCGCATCTGGCAGATCTCTCGCTGAAATCTCGTATCGTCCCTTTCACCCTGGGACAGCTCCTGTCATACATCATTCGCCCTTTACGACCATTTCGCCTAGTACTCTGTCTCGTATTATTCATTTCATCACCACGCCCTTCATGTCATCGACACATCTTGTACGACACCCTCCTCTTTTCGTGTGAACTTTGTCCGTAGCTGCGTTGCTGCGCGGAAATTCCGTTCCCCCATCCACTCGGCCGCACTGATTGCTTCTGTCAATAATTCCAACCTTGACATCCGCTTTTCGGATCGTTTTGCTTCAATATGGCAACTGTTGACAGTCGTGCATTTAAAAATGTCGGAAACGACTCCCGCTTCGCGATTATCATCGCATATCAGTCCGTTCTCAAGCCATACCGTAGATCTGGCGTCATCGTGAAATGAAAGCCCCTTGGAACACGCTCAGTGATTATGTCCTGTGCGTTTCCATCATATGGAGCCTATCTGCCACGGATTCAGACTCATGCGCTGCTTCGTCGGCCTTGTCGTGCCTATTTGTGACATCTTTCTCCGTCCATTGCGTCCGATGTCAGATAGCTTGTCTAGAACCAACTTCACCGACGAGATCCTCCTTGTCCTGATCATCACTAGGTTCGTGACGTATCACAGTGATGCCGACTGCCACCACCGTACAAGTACACCGAGTCGTCATGATTTCTGCCCCTCCTTGCTTCTCTCGAGCTCACTTGCTTGGCAGCCGCTCTCAGTACGCTCCATGATCTAAAGGAGAAATCTAGCTCCTCACAGCCCGCGGAGAGAAGCCCCCGACCCATGGATGACTGGGATCAGAGGCCATACTGGAATGATGGGCATGCTGGCCAAGTATGGGAATAGATGACATAATGCATCAGCATGTCCTGTCCAAGCGCGGACGACTTGACCACGACCTCCGGGACACACATACCGATTGCAAGCTATCTACACCGAAACATGGTCGAAAAAACGCTTAGTTCTGGTACTCTGAATCTGCGATTCATGCAGAATGCTCGGCGCGCACAACAGCTTCCCGAGGTCGTGCCCGAACAAGCCCCCATAAAGGACGACGCAGAGTGGGAGGTATCGCAGGAAATCAGAGAGGCGTGGGGCCCGAGTGCTTATCGCGGCGAGAAGGCGTGAGTTGCTATCTGCGCTCTGTGAGCTCTGACAATGCACATTTACCACCCCGTGTTTTGAACTTTGGTATTAGCGTTACTTATGAAACGTCCTACCTTCCATTTCTCTTCCCTTCCCTTCATGATACGCCTGCTGCGGATGGTCCGTCATCTCTATCCCCTTCAAATGCATTACGTCCACGAGGTCGGCGAGTCTTTAGCAAACGCGGCGAAGAAATTACCCAGGAGGTCCGCGGTTCGTCATTACATCATAGGATCATCGAACTAACCATCGTCGCCTCGTTTTCAGGCCTCGAGTTCAGCAATAGACTCCGCTTCCCCAAAGAACATAGATCAAGAGGCAACCGAACAGACTAAAAAGAGCCGACCACACTCGATATCCTCCATCGGCATCGCTTCTCTCACAGCGAGGCAATCAAAAAAGTCCAACAAAGATCCGTCCAAGGACGCAAGAAATCTTATCTTTGACATCAAAGGGGTCGGGACTGACTTGAGACAATCATCCTCGATGCAAGGAACTGGGTTCCTGCGACCATCTGGCGTCGACGAGCCGGCAAACCCCGCCAGGACTTCTAATCCTGCGAAGGCCACACCCCAGCCATCATCCGGAGCTACGAATTCTCCCAAGTCAAAGGTAAAGAGGTCACGCACAGCGGGAGAAGCAGATAAACCAAAGAAGAAGACGAAACTGACACTAATTGAGTAATCAGACGAACCCCCCGGACCGCGTAAGTACGTCCTTCGGTTGCCGAGGCGTAGCTGGATATTTATCCTACCGATCTGTGAAGATACGAACGGATCGCATCTCCCGTCAAGGATCGACCTTTGTTGCTGTTGCCCTTGTGCCTCCGACGTGTTTTCCCTCGGTGGTTCCATTACACTCCAATCGGATCCCTCTGCGGCGTTCTGCTATGTTATTAGATGATATGATTTTAAGGCGCTTATGAAACTTTATCGGCGCGTCCTTGATGGGATTGATCCCCCGGCGTGCCGCGTTTTTTCATCCCAATGTCAAATGTGATAAAGCAAGCTTGTGCCTTTTGATAGCCGTGCGCGCATTTTCCCAATAGAAGGTTCCCCGTGTCGTGGAACGCTGGCCACGTCATATGCTTCCTGAGCATGGACTAGGCGGCCGCACTGCGGACATGCACCGTGCTTCTCCACCATGCGTCGCGCACTTTTCCGTCCTGCCCGGTGGTCTCCTCGTCGGCTCTTCCCTCTGGACCTCTGGACAGACCATCCGGTGAGTATGCATAGTGGCATGTACTTGTCCCGCGTCATGTTCCGACATTAACTTGCGTTATCGCTGTTCCGATGGCCATCTTTGGGCGTCCCCGATGAGTTTCAGCGTCAAGTTCCCTTCGATAGGCATATTGGTTTTTCGGCGACTATCGTTTGACCGAGAACTGAATGAAACATGACCAAGGAACGTATTCCATCACGAACACGCCCGTGGCGGGATCCGTCGAGATCATTACTTCCAAGAGTGGTGTCCAATCTTCACTAATCAGGAGAGGATGTTGCGGCGCAGCACGTTCGCCGGGTCTAGCTACAAATGGGTGTGTGTTCGTTGCCCTTCTTCGCGATTACATGCAGTGATGTCGCGTGTACACTACGTCTACGTAGCACCGTCAGTGCCGGAGTGTTCATCGCTCAGGGTCACGGACAAGTTACGCCCGGTCGACAAAGGCATACGTGTAACGCCCTCGCCACGATGATATCATGGCAATGGGTCGATGCCACATCGATGAAATATCAAATACTGTTCATGTCGCATCTGCCATGATTTCTCCGACGACTTCTCGGACGCATCGCGCACCGTTGCCACACACTGTGCCGTTGTGGACTGAGGCAACGGTATGAGAGATGCATGTCGATTCAATACACTCCGGAAGCAGTGTGTTCGATTTTCAGATTCAGAAGCGGGGCCACGCAGTCGTCTCGTCCCACACGTCCGTGAGAAGCCAACACCGCCGTGTCCCAGTCGTTCGACGGTGGACATTCCGTGTCGTACGTCCAACGTCTCGCCTGTGGTTCGTCTAAGTACTCCGTCTGTCCACCTCCTACAATAACGGCCGCATCGCCCTGTCATATCAGAAGAAAGGAAAAAAAAAAAAAACAGATCCCATCTCGGAGACAATGCGGACGACCACGGCACGATGGTGCGGCACAGCTACGGCCCAACCTTGTCCATGGGCCGTGCGCGTGTTTCGAACTCTCCCCCCCCCTCTCCTCCCCTCCCCCCCTCCTTCCTCCTCCACCTCCGTGTGTTTTTTATATTAAACGCAATTCTGGGACGAGTGGCGCGTCCAGGGGAGGTGACCCACTATCTCGGTCGCAACGTCTACGGGCATGGTCCGGTCAACATGGACCCGCGGGGGCGTGTGTCCAATGTACACGGGGGGATGTGTTGGAGAGAGAACACGGATCATGATCTGTACACTTTCCCTCTCCCCTCTCTTCTTTCTTTCTTTCTCGTTTTTCGTTCAGGGGTTGACGTCACCCCCCCCCGAAAGCGTCGAGAGAGACCCAGATCCGAGTTGACAACCCATCCTGACCACATATACATACACACACACACAAGTGGATGCCGACTGGAGCGCGTTGCTTCGTTGGAACTAGTCCCCAACTGGGAACTGATAACCAGCTGATACGATGCGTTGTCCCAGGGTCATGTTTGCAACCAGTCGGACAGGGGCTGTCAAAAATGGGAGCGCCACCAAATGACTTGGGTAACGTTGGCTCGTTTACGCGCAAGCTCACGTACGCCCCCGCTCGGCTCTAGTCAGGAACAGTCATCGGAAAGTGACGCGATAAGAGGCATCGATGCGATAAGTAAGCCACATACGAGACGAATGACGAACGCATATCGTTATCCCGCTCTCACGTTCCTGGGCAGAGTAGTGTGGGCACTGGGCAATATATGTTAGCATTGAATTGAAGCGTCCACTCGGTGGAAAACCAGGATGAGCAAACAATAGCGTGAATGGCATAAATAGCGCGTTCGTGTTATGAAGTTCATAAAGATAATCAATGTTCCGTCCATATCTCTCTGTCGTCATCGTTGTGCATGAGAGAGAAAGGGGTGAAGGCGGAGAAGAGAAAGGTATCCTGATCCAGATGCCACCGTGGTTTTTCCCTGGATATCGTTTTCCACCCACATGCGGCTCCGCACGGGTTGACATCGGGAATGAGATGTGGGACAGGGGAAATGGGATGCTGTCACTGGTATTCGTCATTCGTGTTTGGGACGCTCTTGCCGCTTGCGGTGAAGTACTGACGGTCATGTGGCGAGCCGGCGGTACCTACGCTTGCATTCGCATTGGATCCCCGCAAGAGCTCTCCACGCTCGTTCACCTGCATGCCCGTACCGCCACTCGAGAACGAGAAATACGCCGTCGTGAGCGAGCCGTCCGTGCTCCAAGGCATACCCAACAAAGAAGTGCCCGTCGACCCCTGCTCACCGAACCGCACCGAGGAGAACTGGGACACGGGCGTCTTGGAACGCATAGAATGGTGTGCCACAGAACCCGTCGACGAGAGCGTGCCCGTAGCTTCCTTCGATCCGAGGGACTCGATGGTTGCCATGCGGCGCACGAAGCCACCCATCATAGCAACATATTCCTCTTCCTCGCCGCTGCTCTCCTCGTCCTCCTCCTCGCAAAATGACGAAGGAGACCGCGGTTCGGAGGATATCTCTGGAATCGCCGGTCCGCCTGGAATGGCCCGTCGGTATCCTTGTGGGAGCACGCGCGCCTCTACGTCCTCACATGACAGCGCCTCGGCATATCTCCCCGGTCTCTGGGGATTGTACGTGTCTAGATAAGGATATGCGGGTTCAGAGGCGCCATAGCCATAAGAATACATAAGGGTGTTGTCTTTGCCCTTTTCTTGAATCGATTCGCCCTCGTCGTAGGTGGATGAGAACGACTCCGGACCAACGCTGGCCTGTGACGCATGGCGGACGGGCATGTTCTCCCATCCTACGCCCATTTTTCGAATGTCGACGTAAGGATTGGTGCCACGATGGCTTGGCCTCCAAGATCGGATCTCAGATAAATCACGTGCGAATATCGACCCGTTGGTCCTCTCAGAAGGTAGAGAGTTATCGGTCAACATTGTGTCCGAAGTCAGCTGAGCGACCGAGATATGACTTGTTCGTCGGAGCACGTGGGAAGCCAGTAAGGGTGACGTGTTACCGTCCACAGGCTCAGGCTGTGTCTGAGACGCGGTTTCAGAACCGAACGGTGTTGAAGATGCGGTGTGGCCAGTCACATGAACCGACGCTCTGCGTGATGCGGGAGGTGAGATCCTCGGAAGTGAGATGTCCTTGGGAGGAGGTGTGGAATGGGAACGCGAGTGACCATTACAGGAAATCGAGGGTGCGAGGGTACTGATTGAGTTGGACTTGGGCAATGTGGTAATCGACTGATTGAGAGTGCGGCTAGAATCTTGAGATTGCGCGAGTCTGAACGTTGATTTTAAGAGATGAAGTGGAGATGAATGGAGGACAGGTGAGATGTCTTCGGGATCAGATGGGAGGTATGGAGAATATTTAGCAGTCCCATCATAGTTAGGATGTCGAGTCCCGTGATACAGACGTAGGTTGTAGATAAACGTGAACTGAGATGAAAATTAGTGAATTCTCAAGATACATGTCAGCGGGAAGCTTACGACCAGCATCAACGTGATGACGAGGCGCAGTATCGCAGCAGTTATCCACGCGGCGAATGGCCCTGCATAACATGGGGAGCGTATTGTGTTCACGGTCGATGTATGCCACGCAAGATCGATGCCCCAATTGCAGAGTTGATTCGGATGCCACACTAGGACGAGAATGAGGTTCATCGCAGCGGCCGCGGACAGAAATAGGAGGTAGCCTGCTCGAAGCAATGATCTCGTGTACCGCAAAGCAAGAGGATGACTTGTTTGGGGTAACAGTGGTATCAAAAGGGCAGTAATGGCTAGTGCGACTGCAAATGCGGAGACGATGCCGAGGACGAGTGCACAGACGTGTTTGGGACCAACCAAACCATTTGCGGATGCAATGCAATAACGGATAGTGGTGTACGTTCCCCAAATACCTAAGAGCAAGGAATGTGAGGAATGCCACCCGAAGAAAAGGAAGGGTGAACAGCATACCGAATAGAAGCTCGAACGCGATGTTGATAGAATGCAGACGACGAAGTTTCATTTTGATTTGATGATCTTCCACGCCTTTGCGTTCGGCAGCAGTGATTGGATCACCTAAAAGGTTGAGACCGAGATCCCAACCCCAAGTGGGTCCATCGGGGTGAGTTGGTTGTCGTTGAATGAGATCCTGGTATTCCGTGGTTGTAAACAAATGGCTCGTCGGACTCTCTCTCTCAGACGCGGAATGAAGAAAAGTTGCAGGACGAAAGAGAGGGTTAGAATCTTGCGTGGCAATGGCGTGGTGTAGACTGAGAGCTGCCATTGCGGAAAGCGGCTAGTGCGGGGAAGGGAAAGTGAGTACACAAGAGAGGGGAGGTGGATGGATACTAAGGATGGAAACGAACATTGTGGCATCAATCCTATAAGGTTTGTTTCGCCCGTACGCGCTGTCTCTTGCACTAAAGGACCGGTCGAGTTCCGTGTCAGTGTCCAGACTATGGCACAATCAATGTGGAACGTCGAGCTGACCTGTGGCAAGGGAGTTGGGGGTAAAGACACAAGCCTCCAATGAGGGCAATGTTCGAAGAAGTCTTTGTTGACCCTTTTTGACGTTTAAACCACACAACGATAGCCGACGTCGATGAATCTAATCTAATCTATATCACCGACGGACCAATCACAGATGACTCACATCACGTAACTGGAATTGAAAAATGAGTCGGCTAGACATAAAGATTATGTAATAACAATTACGATCCCTGAACGTGTCCTTCGCATAATCCGAGTGGCATGTCACCAGCCAGTCACAGCTCCTCCATCCTAGTAGTACGAAGCTCCATGATGTACTTCACTGTATGCTTCAAAGTTCGATCGTCATCCTCCTTGGTGATATTCAGGCTCGACATGTCCCGTCCCGTGATCAGTTCAGGATTGAGTCGTGGGTGTGGATAGCGCGCCTCTCCGGCTTTGCCTCCCCAATCGAAATCCAACAACATAATCCCGTCTTTGAGACAAAGAATGTTTGGAGGACGTAGGTCGCCATGAACAAAGCCCTCGTCGTGCATCTTTTTGACGATCCCCTTCAAGTCGAGGACCCACTGGTCTCGACGCTGAGCGTGAACAGACGACAAAGATGAAAGAGGTTCCCCCTTCAGGTATTCCATCGCGACGGCAAAGACGCCTCCAGGAAGTCTTTCAAAGGCAAGCAGCTTCGGAGCGTAACCCAGGGTGGCACAGAATGCATGCATTGCGGTTGAATAGGAACGTGTCAGCTTGATGACGAGATTGCCACTGGAAGAAGAGGCTGCGTAGACATTGCGGGAGAGATCTTTTGTTACGAATCCGGTGATCTTCAGGTCGATGGACGAGCTGGGATTAGGGTATCTGACTAGTCTGTTGATCTGAGGATAGAACGGTCGTTCGAGGGGTACAGGGGGATGGCCATCAGTGATCCGCTTTGCCTCTTGATCAATACTTGCAACCAGAGCGATGGCAGCGCTGAAGGCGGTGTACAACTGGCGGCGATCACTGCCGCCACTCTCGACCGGTAGACACCAGAGACCGGTTGTGAGAGGTACATAAACAACCGAGCCAACATATGCTACAGCATAGAATGTGATAGTAGGACCTGTCAGAGTCGATAGTAGGCAGCCCCCAGGAAGACGATCGACATTGACATACCGACAACAGTTATACCAAGGGTTGGCAGTCTTGACCCTCTAACCGCCGTTGGGCAGCGCTCAGCAACTTCTTTAACCATACAGCTGTAATAGCCAGCCAGCTCGACTATCGGTATCGCGTTAGAGCCTGCGTCCTCGTTCCTAAACTCAACTATAATGCAGGGAATACCATGGGGCTTATAAACGGAGTGGCCATCGGTTCTTGGTGGGTCGCCAAGAACGTGTGTTGGCGCAAGGTCGGCTGGCTTTATCAAGGTACGAGTATCGACAGCTGGAAATATGTCATTCAGAACTGTGAGACCATCCCAATGTCTTGCTTCATCATCAGAATAAACTTGATACATGGCGTCCACAAAGAGTTCAACATTTTCCATCATCTTGACGGTTGCTGCAGATTCGCTGGGAGTGTAATAGGCGCGCCAAATATCCAGAAATTTGCCGAAGCCATCGAATAGAACCTCGATAGGCGGAAGGTCTCTTTCCGGGAACTTGTCAGGTTGATCCGCGTGTCTGCGGTAGTCAAGTAGGCGCTCAGTGCTACTCGTTTGTAAGGAAAGATATTCCTTGATCCCCATCAAGGATGGATCCTTGTTATAGAGCTTCCGTCGTGTGGTAGCTCTTTCAACGAGGTCCCAAGATAAATGATTTTTTCGCTCTGTATTTCTGTGACCTGAAAGAATATATCACAATTGTGGATAAGCACGCTCACCTTGACGAACCACTCTGACGCAAGGAAACTCAACAAAGGGTACATCATCGAACGCAGTGAATAAGTTGATGAACTCGGGAAGCAGTTGACCCTCTGTCGCAGGACCTAATTCCCCAGGAGTTCTGTACGAGGTCTTGTAAAAAGCCAAGTCAAAACCATCCCCAAAGGCCGGGATTTCCTCCTTGATTGTACGCAGAAGGAAATTTGGCGTGTGGCCTTCCTTTACTTCGACGTTGAACCTTCGTCCCGTGCCGGGGATCCAGAGGGTAACAGTCAAAGGAATGCCTGTCAATGACAAAGGGTCAACGCTATCACATTCCAGCCACAACCGATAACGTACTGCGGTCTACGACCACAAAGTGAAGATGTCCCTTCACCGGGTTACTTCCAAAGATGGTTTGCAACGGAAGCAAAGGGAACAGCGGTTCTCCGAGAGCGGATACAGACATTTCACCCAGATTTAATTCAAGAGCCTCCAGAGACAAGTCATCCCCCAGGGGGTACTGGTAGAGCTCTATCTTCCTCACGGGGGCCAGGCTCCTTTCGTTTTGCAAGATAGGCCGTTTGCAGCCATCAACAATTGCATCAGGGGGCACCTCGACTATAGAGAAAGCTGTGAGATTGCCATGTGTTCGGTAGTAATAACCCAGGGAAAGATTGGACGACATAGTCAGGTGAGGGTGACGCTGTGGCGCAATGATAGGAGGAGCATACCTGCACGGATCGGTTTGTCATCCATGTTGTCGAAATTTTTTTTTTAAGGTCTGTTTGCGAGAGTGTCACGGTGAAGTATCATCATCTTCCATTCAAGGTCGCGGGAAAACTTGAGGAGCGATCGACGCTGGTTACGGACAGAGCAGAGAAGCGGGTGCACTTTATTTGATTGTGCTCGACGAGTTCCCCAGTGGGGTTGAGCAAAACTGCATTCTGTGGAAGCCGTAATCACCAGCAAATCTGATACAAGGGCACCGCTCTGGGACTAATATAAATAGATATTCGTTCCACACCCTCGGATTGTCTTGGACGAAACCTCTGCCTTTGATCGGATTAAAGTACCAGTACGCCTTTATCCTGCTGTTCCATCTCACATCTAAGCTCTTGACGGACTAGGTCGGATTGGCTTGGACATGGATCTTGGCGGCACCGTTTTCTTTCTTGAGTGCAATCAGCGCGGTGCGGAGGCCTTCTTCTGCCACTGTGATCTGTGTCATGAACCTTACTATATCGATGGTAGGTTGATTAATGGGAGTGCTATGATGACGCATCATGAACCCAGACCATCACCTACCAGGATCGCTCATAAAAGTCAGTAGAGCATTAGGTGTCTAGGACATTTTGAGACACTTGTACTGACGCGACGCAGTCACTGGAGCACGACTCCGACGGGCGTCAGTGAACAAGGCCCAGGCTGCGATGGGTATGACCTCTTTCAGCCATGGGGCGACGCATGCTCTCACCTTTGCAGGATCCAGTACCCGACGACGACACGACCATGGCGACCCGCTTTACTGGCGTCGTCGCCAAGAGAGTCCAGCCGTTCCTGGTTGACTCCCAGGTAACGCACGAGGCGTTAGGCGCGTTGGGCGTGGACGTCGGTCTTTGGCACAATGACACGGTGTATTTGTTTCTTGTCGCGAGTTCCAATGTCTTCGTGTTGTGGGTTGACGTGGGCCCAGGAGAAGTGACGCACGTCCTTACAGAGGGACAAGAGGTGACCACGACCGAGTTCGACTCGACGCCAAGGAGCATTATGACGGCTTCACCTGATTGGGCACTTTTCTTCGCCATGGGTGTCCCGATGATGATAAAATCTTGTTGCCAACTCAAGAATCAAACTCTGCCACCTAAGTACATGTTGATTCCATTCGATTGGCCAGCGTCTCCGATTGTGCCTGCCCGCTCAGGCTCGCTTGCTACTGTATAACTGTCTTTACGGCGTCAAACTCTTCTTTGCTAAGACTGAATAGGTCGCTTGCTTGGGAGGCGTCCTCAAAGATGGTGCGTAGCTTGTGCTTCTGCATGTCAGAGAATTTACCACCGCATGATATCGAATACGTGTAAAGCAGTCTAGATGAATTAACCGTGATATTGAATAGCGGGTAGCGATCAGAAGAAGGGAAGACGACTTACGTCACAAGGTTCTCTTGGAATTCGATGTCTTTTTCATTCTCACCGTCTGCACCAAAAGGAACGGGCTCTACCAGCGCAGAGACGAGTGCGTCCAACAGCGAGGAGCCGTCCGTTGCACTACTACCCTGTACTGCTTCCATGGCTATGGGCGATGTTGATACGGATGAGGGATCGGAGAGCATGGATGCGTGAGAATTAGCATGAACTCTTGTATTTGGGGATGAAACGGTGCCCGCAGGAGTCGAGGCATCCGTGGATGTCGGGACCAGCAACGTATTAATGAGGAAGGCTGTCTTTCGGCGCAAGGTAATGTCTGAATCTGTCACAGGATATGTAGGATGAATCGTGACACAACCGAGCGAGGCAGTTTGACATGAACAAACCTTCGAGAGAGTTCCGTAGGATATTCCAACCTTGCAACTCCGTGAAATTTTCGACTGCGACAGCACAGTGTTTCAGCAGACCAGACAGCGTGTACATGGCTTTGGATCGCGTGCCGGGAGAGTTCGTCGAGGGTGATAGGCATGCAAGAATGGCGGGGATGGGATCCAAGGACAAATACTGCCAAGAAGGAGACGCGGGTGTCAGTTGGATACTACATGGCGGGATTTACTCACTGATGATTGGGCAGCAGGGTTGTTCTGCAGAGCCGTTCCCACCACCCACAATGTTTGTAACCTGAGACTGTCCGAGGTGGAGGGAAGACTAATCAGACCATGTAACGGTTCCCACATCTTTAACTTTTGCAGATCTATAGTGCAATAAATGCCAGTGTACACTCAATATTAGGATGTAAAGGCTACACACCGTTTGCATTATCGATATTCTCCACGAACTGTCAGAAGTTGCTCAGCTTTAGAACGTCACGAATATCGCGGGCGCTACACACCATTTCCAAGTCATCCATTGCAGATATTCGTTGGTCTTCGTTTCTGGAAACATCGAGGGCAGCATCGAGGGCCTCTTTCATCAGCTGTGCATCGGGTTTCCCGAGGATGTGGTCAATGATTGCTGGGTCGAGATCTTGTCGCTCGGTGACCGCAGCGCGATCGCCCGGGGTAGAATGTTCAATACTCCAACGGAGAAGAGACTCCATTGGACTCGAGTTCAGTGGACCGTCACAGACTTTTAATGGGATCTCATTGTAGGAGAAGGATCTACTCCTGTCTAGCTAAATTCGGCTTCCCGGCATTCTAGCGGAGTTGTTCTGAGTTTTAATTACAAGTATATTTTCTTCAACAGATTCTCTTAAAGTTCAAGGTAAGTTTTGAGTTTCTATTTTTGCAGCAGTGATGATCTTTGCTATATGTTTTACCACATTCCGAATGCACTCTGTGGACAAGACTATGATCTGAGCCTTGTCCGCATTTTTTTGTACAGTCTTTTCGTGTCTGGGTTTGTGCTAATTGTTGGTTTCTAGTCAATCTTGTTCATTTTTGAAAGAGGTGTGTAATGTTGATTATTATCATATCTTACCGATGAGTTTTATTCGATGGGCGGACCGATCGTACTCTTGCCGTCGCGTCCTCTCGTGTACAACATGGGGATGGCGAAGAGACCTTGTGGAAATGCATCGAAATCTGATTACTTTCATCACCGTTGCCGTGCAGCCACTCATCTACCATCTTGCAGGGTTGCTTGTGACGGCCATGTCCCTGTCATTACCGTGCACAGCGAACGCGTTGCGGTAGCGTGCCTTCTGCCTCGTGGGTGTACCACAGACGTTCATTGGCTGTAGAGGGGAGTGATGGAGTCGCGCGTTGGAACTTCGACGATACAGCCTCGGGACTTGAGTAGGTATATAGCTTGGTACCCTTGCCATGTAGGCAGTGTTCCCCCATTGTTCTTTGCTACAATGCATCGCAGAGTCGCGCAGACCACGACGGTCGTCTCGCAGACGGCGGACCGGTGGACGAGAATGCATGACCCCGCCAGAGTTGTCGTGGAAGACACAAACTATTATGGTACGGATGATGGCTATATGCCTCGACAGGAGAGCTCCGAACTCGTCGGTTACGACCTCACTACCCACGACGACAACGAACAACACCGCTGGCGGCGTCTGGACTCGCGCGGTGAGAGCATCCTGAGTGGTTTGGACGGCCCAGGTGAAGAAGAGCAAGACAGGTTCAGACACAGTCCAGAAAGCATGCGTCAGGGCAGTTCCCTGCACAGAGTAGCAGAGGAAGACGCAAACCCTCCTGCGTCTTCAGACCCTATTGACCACCGGCTCGAGCCAGAAGACATCGAAGAGGCCATCGAGTGGGAGCTGGAAGAATATGGATTGTACGGAGGTGTGTGTGTTGGCCAGATCTCTTTGACTTTTATTGACGAGTCCATCAGGATCCTACAGGCGACTCCTGGCATTGTATACCTTCGTGCCAATGTCTGCCTTGATCACCTTTGCGATCCTCGCAATATTGCCCGTTCTCGTATGGCCTCACTCAAGTTCTCCGTCTCCTTATCCCCCATTCTTCCCTTCCCCTCTCCCAGAGTTTCTTCTATCGTCGGCTATGTTTGCCCTAGCCCACCGAGTGCGCGTGCCTCTTTACGCCTTGTCGTCGCTTCTGCTACGCCCCGACATCGCCTCGCTTCTTACCACCTCCCTACACGTGTTGCTCGTCAACCTCTTACGCCTTGCGTCCCTTGCGTTGCTCCGTGTCCGTCACAATATGGATAGTCTCAAACCAACCTGGCAGGATACGTCCTTTCACACCGTATGGTGGCTTTCCTTCAACATCGCAGAAGTCTTGGTGTCCCTCGCACAAGGATACCAGCAGATTGCGCTTTATCGCGATGTTATGGTACCCCCGGGTAGGGAACGAGAATTTTTACAGCGGCTCAAGGGTGTCGCCACACCACCACTGACAAATGGAGAACCTACCGACTGGCAGGGATCCAGCGAGCAACTACCAGAGGATTCCCCTGACGGTCTTCGACGACTCGAAGACCAGACCGAGCAGGAATCACAAAGGAACGCGAGTATTCTCAGCTTTCGTCATCAATACGACTTTGACAAACTAGCCGCTACACGGGCAAGAGAGGAGCTCGAGGAAGTATACGGCGTTTCCCCCATAGTACGTGTCGTTTGCCCCATGTGCTCCTCGTGTACTGTACTTTCTTCGACAGAAAATCCCCGTCTTCGTGTCGTGCTTGCAACGTTTCGACTCAATTATCCTTTCCGTTGGTCTCACGCTTTTGGTGTCTTCTGCTTATCTTCGCTCCCCGCTTTCTGTTCCGGTGGCAGATAGCAGGATTATTCCATACCCAATCATCTCTCACAAGCCGTTCATGGTCACCTTCCCAATCGTGTTGTTCATCCACACGTCTCTCTCATCACTTTACACTCCCATGATACTTCCTCGTATCGGCATCCATACTGCTGCGTACGTCAGTGTTCTCGTTAGCTTGATGTGTTTTTTTGCAGGTCTGGCAGTGTGGGATGTTTTGTCGTAGTCCCATCGGGGGACACAGCGAAGCAACCGTGCATTGATCTCAAACGTTGGGGTTGGTTTTCTATGATAGTCGTGCATACGAACTCTGCGTGTTTTAAAAAATCGATGTCTTTTTGGTTAACGGCGACTCGTTTGTTGTCTATCGCTCAATGAGCCTGTCATTCTAAATTCGAGCGTCTAGTCGTGTCGAGTCCATGTGTAACATACAAGCATCTGCTGTCCATGATGTATCGTCCGTGATGAATTCTATACGTCTATCAATTTGGTCAGGCGTAATCCTCGATGTCCTCGCTGAACAGTCCTCCAGCCCAACGTGTGAGGGCACAGCCCACGGCACCGAACAAGAACGACCAGTCAAACAATACTCCAAAGAGCGAGTACTGAGGCAGCGAGGAGAACAAGTTGACGTCCCCGTCATTTCCAATGTCCACGTGTGACGAATCTGTCGGAGGAAACATCGTTCGCAACTGAACGAGTGTACTGAGCAGATAGATACCCTGAAACACAGAGGGAAAAAAAAGGGTCATTCGTATTTCTCCGAACGGGACGTGAGAAGCAAACCATGAGTTGTGCTAATAGAAGCAACATCAAAGAGGCGGAGATGTTGCGAGAAGTAATTCGGAATGCCTTGATGTGGCACAGGGTGGACGGTCAGCGCGCCCTTTTTTTTTGGAAAACGAACTCACTCTCGTGACACCTCGGAGGACTTCGCGGACGCTACTGAGGATGATGGCTCCCACGAGGACTAGACTGATCTGTCTCGATAGCGATGGAAGGTCTACGCTCTGTTTCCCAGATGCGGCCGGAAGCAGAGAAACCAGGTAAGCGATGATGTGTGCGATAATATCCCCATAGAATGACATTTTATCATCCGTGGACGGCGGTGGAAATAGCAAATTCATCACGGACTGGCAGGGACGGACGTATCAGTGAAAACGGCGGAACAAGTAACGTCACGCGAGCACTTGCACTGAACACCCTGCAAACACAATAGATCGCCCATACCCTGCTGAGAATTTTGCCGCGGAGGGAGAGCGCAAATTCATTGTATTCGCGGCTGCGTTTCAACGCCGCTACCCTGGATGTTATTTGGGATTCGAGCGCTTGCAAGCCAATGACTTCCTGTTGCAAGGAACCTCGATCTGGAGAGGAAGAACTTGAATGTTATATCTTCTCCCGGTAATTTGAAACCTTACGGGAGTCATGCTGAAAGGTCATTCGCGATAGCCAGGACCCATCGGACTGGGGCTGTCACGGAATACTCAGTCGCCTCCTGCGATCAAGAGAGAAGTTCACACCTTTGAAGCCGCATAAGCATCGAAATCGCGCGTACGTTCACGCAAGTCAGACCGCACCCGCTCGAGAGCGCTCTCGGTCGAAGCAATGGAAGCAGCGGAGGGGACAGCCCTTTGACCGATATCGAAATACTCAGCTGTGATATTTCACCAGTCACATTATAATAATCGGCGACTCACGCGTTGCGCGCAAATGTACCCCACGCCCCGTTCACGGCGCCCAGTCCAGACAAAAGCCCTAAGATGATAGTTCCGAGGACGACCAGACGAGCAGTTGTAGACGTAAGGGGATTGTACGGCGTAAATTCCGCGGGAAGTGGGATGAATGACAGGACAAAGCTGAAGAGCGCGACGGGGAGCAGAAAGATGACAGATTTTATGTTGAGAAGGCTAGGAGATTCTACAGGCACCGATTAACTGCCATGGGCTAGGGTTGCATAATGACAGCGACATACCTGACCGATATGTGAGGACCATGCAAAAGGAAGCCGGAATGAGAACGATGATCGTTGATAACAGAAAGAAGAGAGACACTCTCCATGCGCATAATCGGGTGCTGTGTGCAACGGCAGTGATTAGGACACTGACAGACGTGCGTTAGTACTCACAATGGGTCGAGAAGGTTGAACCCTTGGCACAGCAGCATCGCGAACAACATGCAACACTCCGTGAAACAAATAGAAAAGGAGGATTGCGAGAGCGCCGAGTGCCATGATTTCGTTGCATTTGGTTTCGGCACTGTCGCTGACGGAGGAAGAGCGTCTTGCGTGGCAGGAGCGAGAAGGTCATTGTAGAGCCTTCTTTGCAGGAATATACGACAGCATAGAAATATGCAGATACTGCTTGACATTGGTCAATGCTCGTTACACGAAATA
>JBBPTB010000599.1:0-17340 GCA_038093875.1 Boletus tylopilopsis | reverse complement strand
TCTATCAAGGGCGATAGGTGAAGAACAAAGGAAAAATGAACAAGGGTCCGGCGTATCCAGTCCGGCAACCAGGGAAAACCGTAACACTAGCGTTTATTCCGCTTGGGCACATACTCGCAGTAAGCATAACAGTTAAGGTACTGGTAGTCCTGGCAGGGTTGGAGTTTCCCATCCTTCTTCTGAACAAAAAAGAACAGCAATGCTTGGGGGGATTTGGAAGGCTCAATCTTCCCTGAGGCAAGATGTTCATCAATGAACTTCTTACATGCTCCCTGCTCCTCAGGGTTTAGCTGATAGGCCTTACCTCACTTGGGCAGGAAGTTCTTGTTTAGTTCGTTTGTGTGGTTGAACTTTCAGGGAGGGGGCAACTCGTTGGAAGGTTCCTCAAAGACCTTCTTGTAGCATTTGTATTTCTTGGGGAGGTCCACCTTGGCTTTGGGGGTTCCCTGGGCAATCTGAGTGGAGAGAGTAGTCCATCGTATCCACTCCTTTTTGGGGAGGTAATCTCTGATGCCCTTTCGTTTATAGAGATGTCACTCAATGCAATCATCCATGTCAAGACCCATGGTGTGGAGAAGGTAACACTGATGGATCAGTTCTCATTGAGAGGAGAGATTGGCATTGCCATTAATCTCCACAGTTCTGTGGGTCCAATCGATGAGTGGGTTGACTTCAGTGAGCCATGACATTCCAAGAATCATGTTCTGTTTTCCACATAGTACACTGAAGAAGTCTTGGTTATAGGGGACTCCTTTGATGTAGATGGTTACTTGGGTTCAATGGTGAATGGTTCCGGACCAGTTGAGGGTTCCATCTGCATTGTAGGCCTCACATGGTTCATTGAGTCAGAAGAAGGGGAAGTGGTTGTGGTGGGCAAATCTTTTGTCCATAAAGCAGGAAGTGGCTCCATGGTTGATTAGGGTGGTGGTTTGTCCGACATGAACTCCCCCTATTGCAGAAACTTGTAGAGGTATTAAAATTGACTTTTCCTCCAAAGAATCTATGACAGGGTTCATTCTAGGCATTTGAGTAGTCGGTCCTCAATGCTGTTCTAAAAATTCTTCAGCCACTCCTTTACCCTTTCTTCTGAAATCCTACCCCTCCTTTGGGGGTATGGCTTTCTTCCATTCCATCCCTTATTACCCCAATGATTCCTAGAGCAGCATCCTGGCTTTTTACATATGAAGCATTTGCCCTCTCTCATGAGATGAGCTTGTTCAGCTGGGGAGAGACGGACATAGTCATTAATAGAGTCTACATCCATGGCATTAGGGTCATGATAAGGGGAGGTTCTGGTATGGTATCTGAAACTGGGTTTGCACCCTTTGATGTCCTGAATCTGCTTGGATTGTTGAGCAAATTTGGCTCCTGCCATGATCCATTCATCTACTGTGGTGGGTTCCATACCACCAAGGATCATTTTCATGAGATTGGTGTGGATTCCCCTGCTGAAGATCTCAAATAGTCCAGACTCTTTGTGCAGCCTGGACTGGGAAGTGAGAAGGTGAAATTTGGTGATGAACTTGTGGAAGGCTTCTTCCATATTGGGCCCCTGATTAAGTGAGTAGAGCTTTCTCTTTTCCAGAGCAGCCTCATCATGAGTGGCCATCATAGCCTGGAAGTCATTCTTGAATTTCATCCACATGTTATCAGCAGCAGGGATGGTGCCTTTGGCAAGGTGTTTGTAGTATCCTTCAGCATAAACCTGTCCTTTGCCCTTATTCATCTGGTTCAGGGCCATGACAATCTTAGCATGATCATTGTATTTCTTGTTGATGGAGAAGTAAGTATCCATGGCATGTAGCCACCAATTGGCATCAGCACCATTTCTGGTGAACTCTTCTGGCAGTCCAGCTTTAAGCTCAGGCATGCCTTCATCATCATCAGAGTCTGGGTTTAGAGGTGGGTCCTCAGGTGGAGGGGGTTCTTCTGGATTGAAGGGAGCGAATTTGCCTAGGGGTAAAGGCCATTCTGGGATGAATGGAGAATCTGAAGTGGAAGGAGGAAGTGGTGTTAGCAGGGTCAGGCTCTGGGATTCCAGTTCCAGAGGGGAAGCTGGTTGATATCCCACTGGGAAAGGAGGGAGAGTGTCTGGTGCCCTTCCTTTTCTAACGTTTCATTTGGCTACTTCCTTCTGCTTATATTGGTAAAGGGTCTGTTATGGTTTTCCTTGGTTGCCGGACCAGACCCACCGGAACCCCTATTCATTTTCCTTTGTTCTTCACCATTCGCCCTTGATGGACGGGACACACGCTTATCCTGAAGGCCTAGCAGACACCTTCCATCCTGAGGAGCTCGAACGCTCGCTCATGCAGTACTCATCGCCTGGAGTACACCACCGACCTACCATCGTCCTCTGATGGCCCCTGAGGGGTAACCTCATTCCCTCAGCCCTATGATCGTCCGCCACAATGTTAAACTGGACACCTGAGGGGTAACCCTTGTTCCCTCAGCACTCGTGATGCCCCGGAGAGGTAACCTTCAACTCTCGGCCCTAGGGGTAACCATGGACCCTAGCCCTCATGACATGACCGCCCCCAATGCTTAGATCTGGGGCATGACTTACGATGACGCCCGGTTGCTATAGGCAACCCACAACCACCCGACGGATGGGAGTTCCCATCATGGCCACGATATGTTTCCCGATCCCGCTGCTGCCATGCTCACTGATCCTCATATACCCGGACAGTGGATCCCTCTTGTACCATAAGCTAGTTTTCCCCTTATGCTGCGGAGCACCATTCTTGACCCTCTGTCCAGCCATGTATGCCCGATGGATGAGTCTTCCCATCGTAGGCATTATGTCAGACTAGGTTCACATTTCACCTAGTCTTCCTTTCTGATCCCACTGGTCTCCATGACCACCTTCTGCTCTTCTCTGACAGCGGGATCCCATTAGCCCTGATGGCCGTCTTGCCATTCAGGTATCGCCCTTCACCCCCTTCCTGATGTGGGAAGGCCATTGTTCCTCATTAGGAGGACACTCTTTGCCCAGATGGTCTGTGCACCATTCTGGTATAGTATATAAGAGCCAGAGTACTAGCTAGAGACCTTAAGCTAGTTCTATGCCTGTACTACTGCATCACCACGCTGCCCTTAGGTGGGCACCCTGCAATACTACTCGTTTACTGGTGTACTGGTGCTCAGGTGTCAAGACCTCATCCCTCTTGACCTCGCCAGCATTTCATGCTCCTTGCCAGCATTTCACGCTCCTCGCTTGCCCTCTAGTCGAGCTTGTCGTAGGTCACACCTTAGCTGGTCGTCAGCCTTATCTTGTGCACAGGACACACACTTCACTGGGCCTCTAGCTCGCAGTGCATAAGGTTTGCCTTCGGGTGACTATTGATCTGACCTCTCCTCGACTAGCGTTTATTCCGCTTGGGCACGTGCTCGCAGTAAGTGTAACAGGGTCTTTTCCTCATTATGCATGAATTTGCTTGGTAGTACAAGGAAATCCAGATGATCATCAGGTAGGCTCCAGAGGGCTGAATAGTTCTTGAAGAATGGTCCGCCTCCAGGTCTAGGAGGATCTGCAACAAGTTCTGGTGATGATGATGGTGCTTGAAGGCATGAAATGGTGTGGGGGGTTAGACCTACTGTTGGGGAACTGGGTCTAGGGGAAAGTTAGTTCTTTTGTTACACTTACCATGTTGAGTCATCTCCTGGAATGTGGAGTCAATGGAGGGTGAAGTAATAGGTAAAAGCAGAAGAAAGGAAGAACAGCAAGAGCAGGATGCTGTTACGCTTACTGTGAGCACGTGCCCAGGTGGAATAAACACTAGTCAAGGAGAGGTCAGATCAATAGTGAGCTGAAGGCAAACCTTGTGCACTGTGATCTAGAGGCCCAGTGGAGTGCATGTCCTGTACACAAAGTAAGGCCAACGACCAGCTAAGGTGTGACCTTCGATGAGCTCGACTCAAAGGGGCGAGCAAGGAGTGCTTGAAATGCACACGAGGTCAAGAGGGACGAGGTCTCAACGTCCGAGCACCAGTACACCAGTGAAGTGAGTAAGATTGCAAAGGCCCACCTGAGGGCAGTGACAAGTGCAGTGATACAGGTGTAGAACTAGCTTAAGGTCTCTAGCTAGTACCCTGGAGTTTATATACTGTACCAGAATGGTGCACCGACCATCTGGGCTAAGGGTGTCTTCCTAAAGAGGAACAAAGGCCTTCCCACATCAGGAAGGGGGCGAAGGGCAATACCTGAATGGTATGATGACCATCAGGGCTAACAAGATCCCGCTGTCAAGAAGAGTGGAAGTGGATCACAGGGGATCAACAGGATCAAATAGGAATGCTAGGTGAAACATCAACCTTGCTCTATACATGCTCCTAAACAGCTGCTGGTCCATTGAGTGTACACGGCTGGACAGAGGGTCAAGAGTGGTGCTCCACAGCGAGGGGAAGGGTATTGTAATAGGATCTGCTGTCCAGGTATATGAGGATCAGCGAGCGTAGCAACAGCAGATCAGGAAGTGTATCCTAGCCATGATGGAAATACTCCCATCCATCAGGTGGTCTAGGGTTGCCTATAGCAACCAACGTTGTAATGAATCATGCCCCAGATCTAGGCATCGGGGGCTGTTGTGTCACGAGGGCTAGGGTCCGAGGTTACCCCTCAAAGGCGTCACAAGGCTGAGGGTCCAGGGTTACCCCTCAGGGGCCATCAGAGGATGATGGTGGGTCGGTGGTGTACTCCAGCAATGAGTACTGCATAGGCAAGCTCTAGTAGCTCCCTAGGGCGGAAGGCATCTGCCAGGCCTTCAGGGTATAAGCGTGTCCCATCCATCAAGGGTGAATGGTGAAGAACAAAGGAAAATGAACAGGGGTTCCAGCAGGTCCGGTCTGGCAACCAAGGAAAACTGTAACAGATGCTGAGTATGAGGAGGTCCATTTGATAAGGCAACAGCTTGGGCAAGCACAAGCTGATGCTGCCTTCTGCACTCCTGTAGGAGCCTATAGGAAAGGCAAGTGGTCCTGGTTCCACTCAGATATGGTCGAGGCAAGTCAAGCCTTCACTTGGAATGAGCAAAGGGAGAGTTCCATGAGAGAAGACAAGTTACAACACAGTATATTGCATAGAACTAACTTGGGGGAATCCCATTGTACAGGTACAGCTTATATACAATGTGGGTTAGTGCATGGACCATCGGGAAATCAAGGGCATTGCAAGCAATGTGGGTCAGTGCATGGACCATCGGGAGATCAAGTGCATTGCAAGCAATGGTGAGAAGTCTATGGGTCAATGGAGCTCTGCTGTCAGGAAGAGTGGAATGGAAAGGATCAGCGGAGTGACAGATGAAACACTACCAAGATGACCCTACATGTCTGTAGTGACATGTGGTCATACAACATCACAATCAGGTGAGAGCAGGGAAAACATCAGATAGGACCAGGTGTCCCATTGTAAGGAGAAGATAAGTCTGAAAATGATAAGGAAAAATAAATGACACCATGAAATCTGTAACAAGCATTATAGATGGAAGGAATTGGGGAAACATCAGATGGGATTTGATGTCCCATTGTGAGGAGAAGCAGACAAGTCCAAATGAAGAAAAATAAAAATAAATGGTACCAGAAAACCATAACATCTCCCTGAGATAAACTGAGGTACACAAGAAAATTGTCTGGTTCTATATGAACTGTCACATGTCAAAAAGAAGTAGAAGTGTCAAAAGATAAGGTCCATGGTGATGAGGTGAACAAGATACAAGAGAAGAGTGAGGTTGTAGATAAGAGATATTAGTCAATGAGAAAAGAAGATTGTAGTCCAACAATGGGATCAATCCCTAAATGGCTATAACATCCATTAGGTGTACACATGACACATGATAGGATATCAAGAACTAAATCCTATCAGAAATGGTGAAACTTAGGTTAGATATAGGTGTTATGGTTTTCTGTGTGTTTCATGGGTCATTTGTTTTCCCCCTTCCTTTTATCTTCTTCACATGATGTTGCCATTGCATCATTCAATGTTTTCCAACTATTTCACCCCCAATGCTGTACAACCATGCAACCATGCAAGTTGCCCAGGTTACTGTTTCAAGTTGCTTCACTTACTGATTGTTCTGCACTTTCAGACAATGGAGCTCCACTTTCTCACTTCTATTCGGTATGGCATGCCACCTTTTTCTTCTGCTTTGGTAATTTCCCTTAATGAGATGGGAGGTCTATGCTTGCTCTTGGATTGTATAAAGAGCCATCCTTGTACTTGTGCTTTCTCTAAGCTAGTTCTGTGCAATATACACTGCATTAACTGGTCTCACTTCACTTAACCTTCCCTTGCCCTATTCCAAGGCAGGCTTAGCTGCACATAGCTCTAGAGTGGAAATGGGACCACTCATTGACCAAGAGTCCACTTGTTTCTACAGCATGTGGAGGTGAGGCAACATTGGCATTCTAGCTATGCCAGGAATGTCTGACCTATCTCTTTGATCTTGCTCAGCTTCTTTATTACCTTCACCTTCCATCATCTTGGACATTTATGTAATAACTAACATGGTCAGCATAACAATAGGCATCAAGAGGTGAGTTGTGAGAATGAATGGGAGAGGGAATAAGCACATAGGGTGTTGGCTAAGGACAAGTGGTCCCTCTTCAAGGTGGACCCTGCTAGGTTGTCTATGAACCAAGATACTTAGGGATAACAAGTGTTGCCATAAGTGTGACCATGGCCAATCCAGTGGTATTTGATGACATGAATACAAAGGACATATACATTTGTACTCTCCTACCATAGAAGAATAAGCTCCCAAGGCTCCATAGGTGAGGAAGGCATTTGCCAGGCCTTCTGGGTTAGTGGTGTCCTGTCCATTCAGGATAAGGTAAAGAAAAATGAGTGGTTCCTGATAGAGCAATCTGGCAAACCAGGAAAACTGTAACAGATAGTCTAACAGGGTTCATCTTAAGGAGGAACCACTTATCCTCAGCCAGCCCTGTTACACTTACTGCGAGCACGTGCCCAGGCAGATTAAACGCTAGTCGGGGAGAAGTCGGATCAATAGTGAGCCAAAGGCAAACCTTGTGCACTGTGAGCTAGAGGCCCAGTGGAGTGTGCGTCCAGTATACAAAGTAAGTCTGATGACCAGCTAAGGTGTGACCTACAACAAGCTCGACTTGAAGGGGCAAGCAAGGAGTGTTTGAAATGCACATGAGGTCAAGAGGGACGAGGCCTTGATGTCCGAGCACCAGTAAACCAGTGAAGTGAGTAAGATTGCAATGGCCCACCTGAGGGCAATGACAAGTGCAGTGATACAGGCATGAACCTGTCTTACAGGCATAGAACTAGCTTAAGGCTCCTAGATAGTACTCTGGGGTTTATATACTATACCAGAATGGTGCACAGACCATCTGGGCTAAGGGTGTCCTCCTAATGAGGAACAATGGCCTTCCCACATCAGGAAGGGGGCGAAGGGTAAATGGGATCCCGCTGTCAAGAAGAGTGGAAGAGGGTCACATAGGATCAACGGGATCAAAGAAGAAGACTAGGTGAAATGTCTACCTAGCCTGACACATGCTCCTAAACGGCTAAGGGTCCGTTGAGCGTACATGGCTGGATGGAGGGTCAAGAGTGGTGCTCCACAGCAAGAGGGAAATAGTACAGTAGTAAGATCTGCTGTCCAGGTATACGAGGATCAGCAAGTGTGGCAACAGTGGATTGGGAAACCTATCCTATCCTCAACAGGAATGCTCCCATCCGTTGGGCAGTCTAGGGTTGCCTATGGCAACCATGGTCATAACAAGTCATATTCCAGATCTAGGCATCAGGAGTGGTCATGTCATGAGGGCTAGGGTCCATGGTTACCCCTAGGGTTGAGGGTTGAAGGTTACCCCTCAAGAGTGTTGCGAGGCTGAGGGTTCAAGGTTACCCCTCAGGGGTCCAGTTTAACATTGTGGCGGATGAAGATGGGTTGGTGGTGTACTCCTGCGGTGAGTACTGCATGAGCGAGCGTATGAGCTCCTCAGGGTGGAAGGCGTCTGCCAGGCCTTTGGGATATGAGCATGTCCTGTCCATCAAGGGGAATGGTGAAGAACAAAGGAAAATGAATAGGGGTTCTGGCGGGTCTGGTCCGGCAACCAAGGAAAACTGTAACAAACCCTATAGGAGTCCACCTCTTTCACCTGTTGCTACACTGTTACAACAAGGATCCTCTGCTTCAAGTCTGGCCAAAGGTCCAAAGGTAGGGGAATACTGGAGTTACATAGCACTGGAGTTGTACATTGGACATCAGAGGGGATTAGGACATCAGTGCAGGACTTATGTGTCATTCCCTTGCCAGTCCCATGTCCTAGTATTTTGGAGGGGTGAAGGAGAGAGAGAGAGAGAGGTTCCAGATGAGAAGAGGATTAGTTGTGGTGAATATTCAGACTGAAGAGTACAGCAAGAGTGTCTATGAGGTTATATACCAATGTCCAGGCAAACTCCAGACCAGAGGGGTGGAGCATATACTATGAAGGGGGTGATGAATATTGCATAATGGAATGATAAGAGATGAGTAAGACATAACAGAGGGTAAGCCATAACTGAAAGCTGGAGGGCTGTACTTGAGAGCTGTAAGTCATTATAGAAGGGTACTATATTTTATGGGGAACTTGGAGGTCCAACTTGGAGGTGGACAGGGGTCCAAAGCAGAGCTGGGCCTGAGTTGGATATTGTAGGGTCAAAGTTGGTCATCATAGGGTTGGAGTTGGTTGGTATTGATGGGGATTTGGATGGATATGACAGTTTCCCCTCCATAAGGCTGAGCTCTCAAGGCCTTTGAGTTCCAAGAGACTGGAGGGTAAGGTGATGGAACCAAGGACCTAAGAGGAACAGAATGAAGGCTGGAGTTATGACCAACATGTTGGAGGTGTTGTTGAAGGTGACCAAATGAACAATGGAGGACAAAAAATGAAATGGGGAGGGAAGGATAACAATGAGAATACATATTTGTTAACATCAAGTTGTTCAAGTAGTGTAATATGGCAGTTGAGAGAATGGAGAGAGGCCATTGGCTTATTCAAAAGGTGAAACTTCTGGTCAATTAATGTTTCTCCTAAGGAGCTAGTAATTTGTTTTTTTATATGTAGCTGGGAGAAGGCAAGGCATGTCTGAAGCCTGAACTTCTTATAGAAGAAGCTGAAGGTTCATTAGAAGCTGGCTGCTCTCTGTCAGGTATAGATGCTGTGGTTTGCATCTGAGCCAGATCAAAGGAATTATCATGGTTCATGCAATCTTCTTTGCTGGTGGAGGAGAAGAGGCAGTAGGCTCATCAACACACTGATGCTTCATGTCAATTGTGGAGGATGCTATGGTCCCCCACAAACTGTATCTCAAAGTTGTTATTCATTAATGCAAGAGTTGAATTAACATGACTCAATCAAGAAATTTTCAAATAGAGCTGGGTGGTGGGCTGAGAATGATCCCAGAAGTGCTGTCTGAGCCAGACCCAAGGCACCAGGGGAGTCATCTTGGACATGGATGATCTTCTTTGCAGGTGTGGGAGGAGAGGCAATGGGCTCATCTAAAGCATAACTTCAAAGTTGCCAGCAACAGGGGACATGGCTAGGCTCCTCACCAACTGTGTCATGGAGTTCTCAGGCAGTGTAGGAACTGTCTCAGTGAGGCTTACATTAAGGTGTTCATGAATAAGGCTAAAATGTTTCCCATTGGAGACTAGGTTGTGGTAGTGACAATGTGTGAGAACTACGTGACAAAACTACTCCCCACTTCCTGTTTTAAGTATGCACCATTGATTCTTTAGTTTATCAATCATCCCTCATTGAATTGACACAATGACACACTACATATGTACAAATCTAGCTTAAGAGACTCACATGGGAAAGTCACAGCAACAGTCTGATAATTCTAAACCATTTTTGATGTATTTTTGTATTTTTTCAATGCATTTGCCCATTGTGTAGTCCTCTGAGGTTGTGCCTTGCCAGCTCACATTGTGGCAAGCCAGGTCTTGAACCATACTTCATTGTTGGGAGACCAATATCCAACATCAAAGTTTGACCCAACCCACATTGATTGTTTCAGCCACAAAGACAAAGTAACAATCTGCATACTCTAATCAGTGGGTTTCATGTAACCCCCACATATGAGACTGATTTCAGATGGGCTGAGATCATTGTCCCAATAAATCTCCCCATCAGAACTATGGCACAACATTGGATGGACAAATACATCAGTAAATGATCCTTGAATTGCTGACTCCATATCAAGGCACTCTCTGCAAGACAGACAAGTATTCCCCCTCTCAGTAGTGCAGTGTAAGAAGCATAGGGGCAAGCAAGCAAAGCAGTACATGCCTCTTCATAACCCTCATATTCCAGTCTAGCTCAATAGGACTTTGACCTGATTTGAGATTCAATCAATCTACAATGACATATGTATTTACTGTGATACCATGCTGAAGAAGCTGTGCCAAGAGATTCACATGGTGGCTTGGGTGACTCTCTATGATGCTTATGAGGAATCCATAATAATAGTAGATGGAGGAAATGAAAGACTTACAATGGAATGCACACAGCTCATGATATATACTAATCTCATTGTGAAGCATTGTCATATGCATGATTTCTGACCACAACTCTGCTCCACTCTGATGCATCAAGTTCAATGCATAAACTTAATGCAAGTCCAGTATTTTCTCCTTTAAGTATTTGTATTTCTTTCATCATAGATTCCTGTGCTTTGCTGACTTCCCCAAACATTCTTGTTACTAATGTACTTACCAATCTGTTACCAATCCCTCCACATATCATAGTATATAAAGTGTAGTCATAGATCCCTTATACTTTCAGGCTTGAATATCAGCTTAGACTATTATCCTCTTTCTCTGCTTCAATCATAGTAACTCCAATCACAGTAACTCCAACCCAATATACTCATCTCCAAAAGTTCAAAAACTGGGACACACCTGTCAGCAAGGGTGCAACACATAAGTCCTATGCCAAAATCCCATCAGACTTCACAACTCCAAAGGTCCAGAAATAAGAGATTTGGTGAACATGGACATAGTGACAATTGTCCATGCTGCCAGTGCCACAGGAAAGGTTGGCAGTTCAACAAGTGCTCTCCCAAAGCAATTACAGTGGGATGTGTTCTTGGAGTATGACTTGTGTTATGAGTTGTACAGCTATTTTATACTTGAGACTATCAATTGCATATCCAATGTTGTGGTTGTGCCACCTATGGCATTGAGATGAATTTGGGGCATTTTTAGGACAAACAAGCAATGTGACATTGATATCCGTCCAAAATCCATGATTGTACAACAGAGGTAGTATCTGAGTAGCATAAGGGAAACTCCAATCAATAATCTCCATCAAAATATCAGGACAAGTTGCATGTACTGGTGATACTAAGTACAAAGATGCTGTGTACAGTTTGCCAGGAAGGGTGGCTCTTAGAGCTCATCATGCAGCTGTTGAATGCTACACTTGTGAGAAGATTTTAGACATAAAACTCTGTCAGGCTATGCAAAACAATGGGGTATAATGTTAGTTATCCACATATGATCTGTGTCAATGCACCAAGAATCTACCCTTATACTGTTAGAACATATGTATTGTTGTCACCCACAATCTACAAACTGATGCAAAATATATTTGGAATAGCCAAGGCAAGCCAGATAATCTCAGCAAAGGCTCCTCTTTGGTCAAAGCAACACTGGAAGAGATGGAAAACATCAAGAAGCTAGAAGCCAAGTTCTTGTATAAATGTGATGACTTCTTCTTTAATACAAGGCTCAAGGTCATATCATTGGTACTAAATGATTCTGCACTAGGCCTTATCTGCTCATGTGTCCACAACCTCAGTGTACAACTGGCAGAATTATTGAAGGAAAACAATACAATACATTTGCAATTCCTCTACAAGCTGTCTTCCTGCATGAGGGGGATGGGTACAGAGTCTATCTCTATACATGGTAGCTACTTGAGGTAGCTTGGACATGGTTTCTTCATAGCTACAAGTTTTTCAACTTGGATTAGATTTGATAAGAATAAATGAGTAAAGCCTTATATTTCTAATGCCTTATGTGAGTGAGAGGTGCATAAGGAACTATAATTTTGTTTTTTCCATGGCTTGATGCTATCCCACTCCCTTTAAGATCATATATTGATCCATTTGTTTACTGTAACCTTGGAATTTCTTTTAGGACTATAATTATCAGTATAAGGAACAATAAGCAGAATTACAAAAAAAGAAAATTTACAGCATTGGTAGTAATTGGATTCACCACAGTAGATCAATACAGAAGAGTGGAAAAAGTCTGCTCAGTGAGTATGCTCTTTTTGCTTGGGTAACAGATCATTCCAAGGACTGAAATATCATTATAGTAAGAATTTTTATAATCCAATGTGTGTTACTCACCTTATATTACCAGCAAAAAACACCTCATTGGAATTCCTGTCTATTATTGCTAAGTGAATCCCAGGCTCTGAAATCCAGATGGTTTGAGCAAGATCTTGGACTTTTGAATCAGCTATGGAGATAACTTTGTCTGAATCTTTCTATCCCCCATTGGCATACAATGGCAAATTATTTACCTGGTTGTGCAATTTACTACCAGTGTACTTTGATATGCACTGCAAAATAACATATAATTCCTGATCTTGTTCTTACTGCCTGTTTTAATTTCCTAAGAACCTGCTCAATAACTCAAGGTTGGATGTCCAATGCCTGAATTCACTTTAATTCAACTCAATCAAGTGGAGGTATTTTCATTCATGCTATTACATGCCCCTAGCCTGTTGCATGCTATTTGGCTACTGCAAAGTATACAAGTAATAGTGGCTGTATAATATTAAGCAACAACCCTAGCTAAAATAAAAAACAATTGACAGGACTTGATATCAACCTCCACTTCTAGTTGTGGTATTTGAAAACTTCCTCCAGTCTAATCACCTACTGCAAACAGGTAATGGCAGTGGCCATTATGTGCCTCTTTCAGGTTCCCAAATGGCTGGCCACTGTTTTGGAGGGATGTCCATGGTCAAGTCCCCAAAAGCATGTAACAAAAGAGGGATAGCATTTGGATCAAATGCCCTTTCTATATGCAAAAATGATAGTCTGGAATCTGAGGATTCAAGAGAAGATGAGCCTCAGGGGTTACTATTGCTGCCAAGTGGCTGCTGGTGGACAGTGTGACCAAAGGCTCAAGATAATCCTTCTTAACTCTACAATGAAGGGACTTCTTCTCTGGGAAGGTTAATACTGAAATGATGTATGTGGTGTGCAAATTAAAATATCAACAAAAAAGTACAGGAACTTACATGGGGAACATTCCTTCTGTGGTGGTGCTGTAACATAACAAGCTGAACATTGGTTCTTGTTGTTGATGTTGTGATTATCACACCTGGTTTTGTGGTATGGAAGAGAAGGTGTAACAGTGGGTGTTATGCTTACCATGACTGTTCAAGATATCTAGGAGAGCAAGTTAAGAGAAAGCTAAGTGATAGAGAAGTTTGTTACCTATTTAATATATCAGACACCCTAACTAATCAAGGTTTGCATTGTCTTCTCACCAGAATTAATCTTGATGATCAATTTGAGGGACTCTCAGTAGATGAGTGGTCTAGGTTCCAGTCAATGTTAGGGACACAGGCAGTCAAGTCTAGCCTAGAGACAAAGCTAGAGAGAGTTGAATGAAATGAGACCAGTTAATGTAATATTAATTGCAAAGAACTAGCTTGGGTTTCTACTGATACAAGCAGCTATTATATAATGGAAAAATTGGCATGGACCAAAGGGATCATCCCAGGATCAACAAAAAAAATTGGAAGTTGCATAGCAATGTTGAATCAGCAAGTGGAACAGGATGGAAGTCTGCCATATACATGAGTGCACCTTGGAGCCATGTGGCAATACATTATTGCACAGTTCCATTTCAAATTGAATGACAAATGATCTCATCCATGCCCTATTTCAATTCTGTTCCCCCTCAGTCATGTCATGTGCCAATTGAGGTTTCAATTATGCTTTGTGCACTGTGTTAGGGTTATTGGAACGGTTTTGTTGCCTACTGTACATTAACAAAAGGCTCATTAACAAGGCACCCATCAAAGTGCAATATATTGTCAATACCTTGTCAATAAGATATCAATACCATGTGCAGACCAGTCATGTTGGATTCCATGTGATAATTCTTTCACTCTCTCCATCTTTTGTCATGACCTGTCTTGCATTATTTCAACATGCAATACATGGTTTCTGGAGTCAAGACATCCCCAAGTATGACTGTCATGCATGAATGAAACATAGATATTAGTATTCTTGCTTTGGAATGTGAATACTCTAATCATTCTATGTTCTTAACCATACAGGACACCTCCAGGACAATGAAATACAGAGTCAACAACAAATTTGGTTGAGCCTTAGATTGTGGCCAAGCATTGAGTTGGTACAGAGTATTACAAGAGGAGGAGAAAGTGAATATATGTTGTGCTGTATCTGCACAACCCTTGTGACTCAACCATATGCCATGAATGAGGAGCAATCCTATGAGAGAAAAATTGTCTTGCACAGCAATGAAGCTAATATCACCTGACATATCAACTACATATCATGTATTCTAACTAGCCACATGCAGAAAAAAGCAGCTTGACACAGCAGCTGCTACCCATCCTTTGATCTAACCCTGCTCCAAAAGGCAGCTCAATTGAAAGAGCCAGTTCTATGATGAATGTAAACAATATGAATGACACAGATGAAGGATCCATGAAGATAACAAAGACCCTGACTGTTACACTTATTGTGGAATGTTGTCTCATGACTGTCTGAGTTGATGGAGGGTGAAGTAAAGAGTAAGCAGAGAACTAGAGAGAATAAGAATGCCACCAAGAATAGAGATGCCCATTTAATAAGGTGACAGGCTGGGCAGAGCAGAGCCTGAAGCTGCCTCCACACCCATACTAGCCTAGAGACTAGTGGGACTATAGGAAGGCAAGTGGTCCCAGTTCCACTTAGATATGATCATGCACAGTCAAGCCTTGCTTGGAACAAGCAAGGGAGAGTTGAGAGAGAGAAGATGAGTTAACACAGTGTGAATTGCTTAGAACTAACTTGGGGAATTTTACTATGACAGATAGCTTTATATATAATGCAAGATGGTGTGCAGACCATCAGGAAAACAAGAGCATTGCTAGCAACAGTGAGAATGGTAAGGATCAACAGGGTTCTGCTGTTCCTGAATAGGATACCAAGGTAACTGTATATGTCTGAAGTGACATGTGGCAATACAGCATTGTGGTTGGGAATAATTGGGAAGACATTGGATGGGATTGGAAGTCCCATTGTGAGCAGAAGATAAGTCCTAATGAAGAAAGGAAAAAAAAAATGGTACCTAGAAATCTGTAACATTAGCCCCTCTCTCTGGGGCAAAATCCCACCTTTGACCACAACTCCTCCTTATCTATTGCCTCCTCTGCCTCAGCAATCCCTGTCATTGGTTTTGTAATCTGTGGGGTCATATGTGTCATCAAACAATGGCTTCTCCCAGCAGAATTCCTAACAATATCCTTGGTGGCCACAAAGGAGGCATGTGTGGAACAGGTAGTCCTTCTGAGCATGTTCCAGGGTAGTTTTTCAACAGATGGGACAAGTGTAACAGGAGCAGTCATGCCATAGATGGTTCTTTCTGTGGCATACAAAACATCTAAGCTGCTGGGTGTAGGGAGGGGAAGGAGTGGGGGACAGCATGTCAATGACGATAGGATTGAAGGATCCAGGTGCAGATTAGCAGGAGGAGGGTGTAGGAGCCAGGGGATTGTCTTTAACTGATTGTTTTCCCTTAACATCCAAAGAGATAGTCCCACCAAGGACATAAGTCTGGCCCTTTGATGATTGTTTCCTTCTGGCAGCTGGAGTAGAAGAGGGGTGCTCAACAAGAGGGATTGTGGTGAGGAAGCAGTCCACTGCTTCCTCATTAGTGAAGGGGTTCTGGACTTTAATACCAAGGTGAACTCCTGGATCAGGTCTGCTATGGTCTCCCCTTCCTTCAACAGTGGCTGTAGGGGGTGGAATAGAAATGGGGGAAGGGCTCCAGGCAGGGGTTGTGGTGTAGGATGCAAGAGGGGTATTGTTGGGGATTTTGGTGGTGAGGGGGTTGACAGAGTCATTGCTCCCTTCCCAAGTGTGGAAAGGGTCATCCCATGGGGAGACAGCATCATCAAGGTAGAACTACTGATATTGGTGAGGAAGAGAGCAGATGAGGGGTTGCAGGATGGGTCCACAAATGAGGGGGTTGATCTGATTGGGTGCCTGAACCACTCTGTTGGCCAGGATGTGGTCAGACAGGTTTCACTAAGTGTCAGCAAGGGTGGTTTGGATGAGTACATGAAGGGTGTTAGGCTCAATGGAATCCCCCATGGATCCCTCTTGGACTCTAAGGGCAGTGTTGAGGAACTGGGTGACAGATGCAAGGGCAACAATGGATGTGTTAGACATGAAGGCATTGTCATTTCTGAGTGCCTGGTAGGTGATGGGGTTGGCAAGCAGAGCAGTGATGGTGAAGCACCAATGTTCAGAGAGGAATTGCTGAAGGTGGACAGGGAGGATTTTGGGAAGGTCATTGATAGTGCTGATGATGGAAGCCAATTGTGGGTGGTGGTCATGGTAAGAGAAGATGTGGGAAAGCCTACCACCTGATGGTGTGCCTTATAGCCTTCCCAATAGTTCTTCCATTCAGACTCAATTCTTATCCTTCAATTAGTCCCAGTAGTCCTAAATGAGTTCTGCTGCATGGCATAAGTTACATGTTGATTGCAAGATGTTCTCTGCTGCTAAGTAGCCCTTTCATTTGACTAGATACAACCATCAGGTGGGCAACCCTCAGTATGCCAAGATGTTTTCAACTTCCCATTCTTCTTTGCCATCTGTTACACTTACTGTGAGCACATGCCCAGGTGGAATAAATGCTAGTTGGGGAAAAGTTGGATCAATAGTTAGCCGAAGGCAAACCTTGTGCACTGCGAGCTAGAGGCCCAGTGGAGTGTGCGTCCAGTACACAAAGTAAGTCCAACAACCAGCTAAGGTGTGACCTACAACAAGCTTGACTTGAAGGGGTGAGCAAGGAGTGCTTGGAATGCTTGCGAGGTCAAGAGGGACGAGGCCTTGACGTCTGAGCACCAGTACACCAGTGAAACGAGTAAGATTGCAAAGGCCCACCTAAGGGCAGTGACAAGTGCAGTGATACAGGTGTGAACCTGTCTTACAGGTGTAGAACTAGCTTAAGGCTCCTAGATAGTACTCTGGGGTTTATATACTATACCAGAATGGTGCACAGACCATCTGGGCTAAGGGTGTCCTCCTAATGAGGAACAATGGCCTTCCCACATCAGGAAGGG
>JBBPTB010000598.1:0-17344 GCA_038093875.1 Boletus tylopilopsis | reverse complement strand
AACTTTAGTCTGCTCAGGTACTTAACACGATCTTGAACACTTGATTCCAATTTCCAGCCCCGAAGGGTTCAATCTTGATCTACATAGCATCCCAGTCAGCAACCAACAAACCCCAGGCCAGTCCACGTCAGGCAGGTAAAAAAAGAGGTGCGCTACCTTTCCGTCCACCGCGGTCCATACACTTTCCATGCTCTCGTTGATGCCGATGCTAGACATGTCATTGTCAGTAACAGTGACGAACGCATGTCTCATCCACTCACGCGTACGTATCTTTCTGTTCGGCGGGGAGAAGGAACCATTTTTTATCTGCAGCCGGTTCGTCCGTCTCATAGACTTTTCCTTCAACCTCGGTCGTGTACTTTAGGAAATCGCACTCCAAGTGGGTTGGACCGCCGGTGATCCGTGCGGGCGTCGAGTACCACTACAGGTCATCATCTTTGTCAAACTGACGCTCTCGACTTTAGGACAGGGTTGAGAATCAAGGTTCACCTTGCTCAGAACGTCGTCGCCGACTTCGATAGGAACGATGAAATTGTCGGGATTCGCGGAAGCTTGCTTGGGAGGATGTATACCGACTAGAGTTTCCTTGCCGTCGGATTCGGAGTACATGGTGTATTGAACAGCGGGTTCGTCAGACATCTTGGCGTTTGGAAAGGGATGAGGATACCCACCCTCGGTTGGGTCGACCTTTTTTTTTATACAGCAGTCTGATGGTGGGTCCCGAAACTGAACCGACAAAGCATACTACTTTCTTTCCACAGAGCCGAACACCCCTGCATTGATAATAAAATGATTACGGATGGACACACCGGCACCTTGACCATCCGGGATCTAATAGACAAACCCACACGTAATTTGGGTGCTAGCATGAAATGGAATCGGACCAGAACGTGTACTTGCCATTGTACAGATCCCTGAAGTCGTACAACACCCTGGATTGCCGTCGCATGCGTTCAATAGGTGCGCAGCTCTCACGATATCCCCATTCAACACAGGGGGTTGGTCGATAAGGTCAAGCTCAGGGTGTTGTTACTGTGGGTGCTCTGTGGCGTCCAGAGTGTCTTGATGGAGATGCTGTCTTTGATAAGGTTGGATTGTAAGTCTCGAAACGGGACCAGATTGCAGAACGTGTCAAGCAGCCAAGCATGGAAGACACCCTGATACGGAGTCAGTCAGAGTATTATCGTGCAATGGAATTGGACCACATACTACGAAGGAATCTGACGTGGATCTGTTGAGAACCTTCTCCACGAACCGGCGATCGCTGTATGTCGTTACCGTCCTACTTGCCCCGCTCTCGATTCGAGACAAGCCAAAAAAAAAAAGGAGTGCGGACGAGTGAGGCCAATGACAATAAGTCACCGTGACAGCTCTACTCTGGAGTCACCTCCGCAGGTCCGTGGGCCTCGCGGTGTTCTTGCCTGTCTTGCCCTGATGTACTAGTAGCACGGTGAAGAAACGAGATTCAACGTTCAACAATCTGGATGTGCATGAATGACAGTTCGCCTTTGTGTCCCAGTTCGTAGATAGTCTGGTGACCAGACTAGTTCGTAGACGCGTCTTGACCTTTCCGCTTTGGGTACAACTTGAAGGGTGGCTGTGGCTGTGGTTGGTCCGCTCACTGGCAAGCTTCTTGGGTGCTCGGTCGACCGCAAACTGGCAAACGCTCACGTCGCTACAACGTCAAACTCGTGCGGCCTCATTGACTCTCGATAATCATCATTTTCCGTCATGCGCAATATTACACGATGCTTACACACCCCGCTGTGCCGCTTCCCATCAAATATACATGCGTTGCGTCGTCCCTCTTTCACTTTCATCTTCATTTATGTAATTCAGAATCTTAAATCTGAACGATCCTGAACACTTGGTCCCAATTTCCAGCCTCAAAGGGTTCGATCTTGACCTGCATAGCATTCCAGTCAGCAACGAACGAACCCAGTCCACGCGAAGCAGGAAAAAAGAAGACGCGCTACCTTCCCGTCCACCGCGGTCCATACACTTTCCATCTTCTCATTGATACCGATGCTAGACGTGCCATGGCATAAGTAAGTGACAGTGACAAATGCGTGTCTCATGCGCTCACGCGTATGTATCTTTCTGGTTGCCGGGTCGAAGGAACCATTCTTTATCAGCAGCCCGATCGGTCGTCGCGAAGACTTGTCCTTCAAGCTCGGTCGTGTACTTGAGGGGGATCGCACCCAAGTGGGTCGGTCCACCAGTGATCTTTGCTGGCGTTGAGTACCACTACAGATCATCTTTGTCAGGCTGGCGCTCTCAACTCGGGACAGGGCTGAAAATCAAGGTTACCCGGTTCAGTACTTCGCCGAGTTCGATAGGGATGCGGACAAAGTCTACATTCGCGGAATCTTCCTTGAGAGGACGTATACCGACTGGAATTTCCAAGTCGCCGGATATGGAGAAGATGAAGTATTGAACCTCGGGTTCCTCAGGCATCTGGGGGTATTTAAGTGGGTTGAGATGGATGTTTGAGGGATGGGGATATCCTCGGTTTGGCAGACCTTTTATACATGAGTTTGACCGTGGGTCCCGAAACGGGACCGAATTATGGAATACGTCAAAGCGTGCTTCCGCTCCAAGCTCGAGGCATCGCTGGAACCCCTGAACCTTGTTCATCGGGGATCTAAATGAACCAACTGACGCATAAGTGCCTGTGATGCCAGACCACAGAAGGAACGTGCACATTACGGGACGTTCTCGTGATATCCCCATTCAATGGAAAAGGGGCTGGCTGATGAGGTCAAGCCCAGGGGTGCGACGTCCAGAATTTCCTGATAAAGATACCGTATTCTGAGAAGGTATTCTTTTTGACAAGTTCTCTGCAGGGACGAGTGGCAAGGGCTGTTTGATGTCGCGTTCAACCTGGATATCCCAAAATGATTGTATCGTTACAAACCTCGATGCAGTGGCTCACGTGAAGGGATCGTTCTCATCGCCTGTTCTGATCAATAAACAACTGCAGGTGAGTTATCCCAGTTCTGATCCAGATCGAAAGAAAGGACTTACACGGTCGTATGTCGCCACCGTGGTGGAAGTGAACAAGAAACCAGTGAGGCACCATAAAATGTGTAACAGACTGAAGGGGAGAGAGGATCAAGAAAGGACGAAGAGGAGATAAGAAGGACGTAAATAAACGTACTGTAATCCGATGGCCTGCAGACTGAATCTAGCGATCTAGACGCACTGGATGAAGCCACATGAAAGAATCTGAAATGTGCACAAAATAATGCGTGTGGAGCAAGGAATGGCCCGGTGAGCGCGGATGAGGATGAGCGGTTGCATACTGTTGCCATGCTTGTTGGAGCCACAGGACGTTGAACTGCCTCAGGTGTGCCATGGGACAGATTGTCAAAAGAAGGGCCATGCAACAGCGATATCCAACATGACGTCGATCTTCACAAAGATTTGCGTAGGAAGTGGGAACTGGAAATTTTGCGTGAGAAACTCCACGGAATGCGACGCGGAACGAGCGCAAGCTGGGCACAACAATATGTGCTTGAATGTGCAATGTTTCCTCCGAAGCGCACGGGAGGATAATGTTGCAACTTACCTCCGGAACATCTTCGCTGGATGCCCATATTAGATCGCAGTAGAAGCCCGACGCTTGTGTCGCTACACGCAGAACACATCAACGGGTTACTCGAACGGCCAAGTCAAGGCTATCACAAATTGTACAACGTACAACGTTCGACGCTCTCCTCCCTTGCTACACTCTCAAACATACACGCTTTGCTGTTCCCCGCCTTCGATCAGATCGGAACAATCTTGAACACTTGGCGCGAGTTCCCGTGCATGAACGGTAAAATCTTGATCTGCAGAGCGTTCGAGTCAGCAACGAAGGACACCAATCCACGTCAGAGAAGCGAAAACGCCGCATACCGCTCCGTATACCACAGTCCATACTTTTGTGCCCTCCTTGTTGCTACCGATACTAGACATGGCACGGCGTGAGCGAAAGATACAAATAAACGTGGATGGGTTGTGCGCACGCGTACGTGTCTTTCTCCTTGGTGGGGAGAAGGAACCATTCTTTATCTGCAGCTGGATCGCCCGTCGCATAGACTTTTCTTCCAACCTCGGTCGTGTACTTGAGGGGGAGCGCACATAAGTGGGTTGGACCAGGGGCGATTTGTTCTGGTGTTGCGTGCCACTACAGACCATGTGTGTCAGGTTGGCGCCCTCGATTCGTGACGGGGTTAAAACAAGTTTACCTTGCTCACAACGTCGTAACTCACTTTGACAGGGATACGGCCATATTCTTGGATTGAAGAAAATCCCAACAGGAAGTAAACCGACTGGCGGTTCCTTGACCTGGTATTTGGAGTATATGCGGTATTGAACAACGGGTTCATCAGACATCTGGGTGTATTGGTGTGTTGAGAGGGATGTCCGAGATGGGTTAGCCTTGGTTTGGTCGACCTCTTATACAAAAAAGTTTGATCGTGGGTCCTGAAACCGAACCGAACCGTGGAACGCGTCCAAAGCTCACCCCCACGTTAGAGCCGAACACCCATTGACATTAAAAATAATTACGCACCCGCTAGAACTCTGGAAACGGTATCTTGATTATCCGCTATCTGGACGAACGATCGCACAAGTGTCCGAGCACTTGCGCCGACACAGGAAGCGATCATCGGCGACCCGAAGCTGACCTACCATCACCTCACGACACCACCTAGAGGCCAGTGGAGATTTAGAAGTAAGTTACGACTCGCGAACTACGTTACCTTAGTCGTTGACCTCAATGAGCAGGTCCTTGTCAACTCTTGTTGGAACCGGCGTTGGTGCCGCTGCCATGGCCATCAGCTCGGCGTCCTTGGACGCAGACACGGACACGAAGTTCGGTTTGAGCTTGGTATGAAAGTGTCGGCTCGAACCTCGTGACGTTCGTCAAGTGTCCGCGAATGCAATGTCGATCAAGACGGGTGAAGGAACCAGTGTGAACCATCACTTGTGCGAAGGGCTCGCTGACCTTGCAGCATCGGGACATGCATCTGAGTGGAGGTGAACGTTAGCTTATCTGGCAGACATCCCAATCCCGAGACGACTGCTAACCTATGGTTGTAGAGATACCAAGAGAAAATTGTTGACCGAAGAGAGGCAAGACGTGGCCCGACAGCTGCCTCTTTGCAAAGCTGGCGAAAGGAATAGGCAGATGTCCATGTTGCATCGTGAGCCGGCTATTTGAGCACCAAGACTAAATTAAAAGACATTGTTGTTGGTGTTAATTTATCCATGTCCAGTGTTAGACTCGGTTTTGAGGCGGTTGCAATGGTGTCGCCACGAGTTTCGCCACGAGCTTTTCGGCTGGCATAGCGTAACTTGCGAGCGGTAGCGCCTGGAAGAGACACGGCGAGAGCGACGGACGAGTGACGGCACTCGAATAGAGACAATTGGTATGACAGGCGAGCGTTTGGGCTTGGCGAATGGACATAGGTGGCGCGACGGGCGAGTGGTGGTGCCAACCAAAAAAAAATATGGCAGAAGCGGCAGACCAGCGGGAGGCGAGCAAATCCAGTGTCGACATGGGTATCCCGGTCGTACAGCCGCCCGCTCTTTTTGGGCCGTTCCGTCTGGACACGAATCGTAACTGTGGCAGGATTTGTCGGCATTACCGATGCCTGCATTGAAGATCGTATGGCTACCAATTTGGTACCCGAGGAAGATAGACTGGCCTTCAAGCTTCATTATTCATGGACCCGGCAATTGCTTCCCGTCATACATTGCACGGCCATTCAAGCTGCGACTCATGACTCACGGGAAAGGCAAGATGGAAGGTTGGACTTGGAACGCACCTAGAGTAAGGATCACCAGGCTATCTCACGAAACGAAGGTGAAGCGAGGTCGACCTGTCAGATTTTGTACTCGCAATTCTTGCAATGCATCTGCTTAACGGGTAAACGTTAACATCAACGGCCGTGCTCAACGGACGCTGGCGGCACCGAAGATGCTTCGTGGTGAGAACGTATTACGTAACCACACGTAGACCAGATCAAATTCTTCATCCACAACAAACGCCTTGGCTGCTGCTTTCGACAAGGTTCAAAGGTTCAAACGTCGAGCGTCCGAGTCAATCCAGACCTTCTCGCTCTCTCTCCCGTAACAATGGTTCTGACCAAACAGAGCTTCCCAAGGTCAGGTCAACGTCAACGCGAGCCCATCGACCATCGACCGTCCTGCATGTATCGTGTCCTTGAACTCAAATTTTAGGGTTCGGCACGGGTACGGGTTTCACCGCGGTGTTCGGTGTATGGGTCTGGCGGGTACGGGTACGGTGCAGTTGATTGACAGTCGTGCCAACACCGCACACCGTACCCGCGGTGTACGGTGTTCAGGCTAATCTAAGCTCTCTAGGTGGATCCCCCCAATGGTTGTGCTTATCGCACTGCGAGCTCTTCCTCAACGTCTTGCCCACATGCTGGGGTATCAAACCTTGAACCAACGGTAGGCGAACCAACATTATTTTGACTCGTTCATTGAGCGAAGTACTGAATCACTTGCAGATGCAGTGGATCATGTACAGAATGCTCGAGAACTTTGCTGGTTCGTCCGACTCTCCGAGGTGTTCAGCGATGATGGCGGTTCTCCCCAGGGTATAAAAAGGTCTGCAGACGGGGCAATGATGGTCAGTGTCGTCGATTTTTCAACACTCTCCCGTTCTCATTTAATCTGCTCCTTCCCCGCTATCACACTGTCTCCAACCACTGTCTCCATGCCCCACTCTAGTGGAAAAGACTGTTCTACTGCTGGAAATGCGCCATCCATTGCGGGGTCAGCCCGTAGTGAAGGTCAGTGTCATTGATTTTTCACATGGCGAAGCTTATTCTACTGCCCCAAACTTGCCATCCGTTGCAGGGTTGGCCCCGGCACTCTCAAAGGTAAGTAGTTGTCTCTGCGCACCACCTGACCGTGATCTGAGCCAACGCATAACCGTCGCTCAGTAGCCTTGGCTCATTTACATCGCCGAGCCCAACCGGTAAGCCTAGCACACAAACGAGCAGATGTAGATATATGCACATGAGCAATCGTAAATATTAATCACCCCCCAATCCTACGTACGATGAGAGACTGGGAGCTCATCCAAGAAACACGCTTGTCGTATAAATCAATATCTACGTGTCATCCAAAGAGATGGGAATCCACACACCACGATCGGAATAACGCTTTTCCAAACATATCAAGCCTGAGCCAGCACACTAGTACGACCCTCTTCGACATTGCCCGAGTTGTCTGCGTCGCCCTCTACCACGGGACCATCCTGTTTCTGGTCGACGCCCGCGAACACCATCCCGGACACTGTCGTATCCAGACCGACATTCAACTGTGAGCACACGCCAAAGCCGGTATCAATGTGACAGCCGCCAAGAATGCTACGAGCGTACAGCGCTCGTATGCTGATCATGAACCGGGGGGCGAGAGGATAAAAGAATATACAGCTACACGTTCCCAGGAACAAGCTTGTGGCGTTGTTGGGTAGGACGTTTGCTTGAAGAACGAGCACGGAAATGAGCTGGTAGAAAATATTCCTGCGAACCATGGTCGGTGCTCGTACAAGTCGTGGTCAGTGACACACCCAGGCGTGACTCGGACGTACACGAAGAAATAGAGGATGCCCTCTCGCATGAGTAGCTGCATGGGGCGGTTCAGCTGCCAATGCTTCGTTGCTTGGTACATTTCGACTGCTTGCTTCAGGGTTTGTGCGACAGCGAGAACCACTAATGTAGTGGCCAGTACCAAGCGCGGGACTATGGAAAGCTGATTTACCGTCGGTGGAATATTAGCAAACAATGAATTGCAAAACGAGAGATTGGAAACATGGACGATCGTCTCTGTTGGTGTAGTCTGGCTCAACGACTGTATGCACATCTCATTTCCAAAGTACATACCTGACCAGTGATTGAGATTATCATATATTCCGTAGACAACAACGGACGTGATAATTTGCACCACGTTCATGAGGAGAAGGATTCGAAGGATTGTCCTGGATCGATTCCACATCGTGTAAACACGCAAGATCATTACCCCTGACCCTAATTAACATAGCGAAAGCCGTGCACAAAGGGCAAAATGACTCACAATCGGTAGCAAAAAGGATCGCTAGGAATGCCGAAAAATCTGCTAGCACCAACAACCTACCTTTGGATGCGTGGTCACGTTATGGCACGATGATTCAAACGACTGTACTTACAACTATTTCACCGTTGAAAGTCCGTCAGTTCACTTGAGAATTCAGGTACATACGCCTATCAGAACAGTGTCATCAGTGACGAACAAGTTTAATTTGGGAGCAACCCACTTTTAGAGGCCCAGGAATAAAGGAACTGCCCCCTGGAACCAATGAGTTAACGAACCTTAGCCTGAACCCTTGAACGTACCGAGTCCGATCGTGCTTGAGTATTCGTTCATAGTTAGCCGTGCTAAAATCAGGTCAACATCGGTCCAATAACCTACATAGCCGAAAAAAGACCAATGTAACGGACCTATTACAACAGTCAGCTTAGAATAAAACGATCATACAAAGAGAATTGTGCACGATAACAAATATTGTAGAGACCCGGGTCCAGGGCTGGCGCTGCAACATTATCAGGGACGCTGTAGGCGAACGATGACGAAGAACATCTTACCCAAATGTACTCTACCTTGGTAGCTCGTGAACGGTGAAGCGTGCGCGAGACAAGTGGAATACCTCGTTTGAGAATGTGAGGACTGTGGATTTGAGGTTTTATTAGCGGTGGAAGGAGGTCACAGATGGATCACTCACTCACCATAATCATATCCGACGGCCGTGACAATAACAACTACATTTGAGTAGACATATTAGAATAAGCATTGCGGGGCACGAACGGTCCTTACGGGATGCATAATCATTGAGAACAACAAGCTCCAATGCGGACTGTAGGTCAGAGGACATACAATGTAAGAAAAATAGAGACGGCTCTGAAGGCGACCAACCCGAGATAACTGGTGTACAGTAACGCCTAGAGCAATGTATTTATCACCTACCCCGGTGGCCGCGAACCACCGATTCATTTGAATGCGATTGGTCATTGTGAATAATAAATGTAGCAGGAATTGGCATTACCGGTGATACGTTCAGATCGTATAGTTACCGAATCAATCTAGTACCCGGAGAAGAAAGATTGGACATAACTGCTTCTCATCAGGAGTTACAGTGATTCCTGCAATGGCTTGAACCCACCAGAAAGATAATATGGAAGGATGGACTGCGCTTTTAATGATTACTGAGGGCATCATCCCGTACTCGACGGATGTGGCCACACCAAGGATTCGATGTTCTGCTGGCAACTTGAAGTAAATTCCGACGCTGTGGCCTGAGGACAGTAAAGATCTCTTCGGGTAAGTTTGCTACATACCCCGATCATATTATTATCGTACTATCCAATCTATTTTGTGATTATCAGCGATGACGAGTCTGCGGAAAGTGCATGGCATAAGACTCCCAGTGCTTGTTACTTTCGACGATGAATATACTCGGAAGCGAACCTGGATCATTTCTTCGCGTTGCAAGTTGACACTCAGTCCCTGGGTAACCCGGGCAGTGTATATTCTTTTTGTGCGTTGACCATGAATTCAGTGTAGGAGCGATGGTTTCAAACTCTACCCACCCTAAACAACTTGCTTTCCATTTGTAGTTTCGCACGGTAAGTCAACTCAGGCTGTTGTTCGATGCAGCGGAACATGGTCACCGAACGCGGTTACAGTCGGGCAGATGCAAACATGTGGGTACTCGCTTCGGCTGGTTTCCTCGTCTCCTCTGTGCTTGATTACTTCCCATTCAGAATCGTTTCGATGCGTCTGTATGCGCCATCCAGATATGCGTAGCCAGGAGTGGACGACGCAGTTCGCAAGTCCAGTACAAGACGGCAGTGGCAGATCTGGCTACCTCGATCGATCCTTGGAGACTCGGCCGCGATCGGTAAGTTTCACACATACTCAGTGAACAGACTGAGATATTCACTCGGCGTCGCCATCACACACAGACATGCACACCGCACCAACGACGATCTGCATCGCCCGACAAGCGGAAGGAGCCCAGGCCTCTGCGCGTTCATGCGTGAGAATCAGACGTCCTCTCGTCTCCATCGACGCTGGGCCTTTGAAAATGCGCGCGATGTCACCACCCTTTTTTTTGTCCGAGCACGGTCGTATAAATAGTAAGATACGTGTCGTCTAAAGTTACAAATATATGTGCATGTTCTGCCATGTGAAGCTTCGTCGAACCCGAACCAACCACCTCTACTTTCAAACCTTACATGGGCGACTTGACGTGCGAGCAACAAGAGTCCTCATTCAAACCTGAACCGGCACTCTAGAAACCTCAACCACCCCTCCAATATCGCCCGCGTTTTCCGCGTTTTCTTCCGCAGGATCCTGTAGTTCCACATCGACAAATACCATCGCAGATATGGTGGCGTCCGGGGAGGCATTCAACTGTGAACGCATGCCGAACCCAGTGTCGATGTGGCAGCGAGTTTGACGATCGTACAGCTCTCGTACGCTGATGATGAACCGGGGGACGAATGGATAGAGTGATACATAACTGAGCGTTACCAAGAAGAGGCCGACAGTAACGCTTGGTACAATAGTCGTTCCAGTGAAAAGCCAGGAAATAATGTGGTAGAAAATATTCCTAGGGTATAGAAACATTCGTCAGTAATTGTGATTATCAGACATGGGCGGAACTTCAGTGATGTTTACAGGAATGATCAGGACGTACGCAAAGAAATACAGAATTCCATCTCTGATCAGTAGTTGCATGTAGCAGTTCAGCTGCCATTGCTTCGTTACTCGGTACATTTCTACTGATTGCTTCAATGTTTGGACGACGGCAAGAACTACCGGCACAGCGGCGGGGATAAATCGCAGGACTGCAATAAGCTGACCACCACCAAAAATTGGTGGAAGATTAACAAATAAGGAATTGCAAAAGGAAAACACGGAGACTTGGACAACTTCCTCTGAGAGGCATGGGGAGGTTAGGCGAGATCAACAATTGTATTGACGTCCAATTTACACAACACATACCTGAAAAGTAGTTGGAATTGTCATAGAGTCCGTTCACAACGACGGAAAAGACGACTTGCACCACATAAATGAAGAGAAGGATATAAAGGATTGTCCTGGATTGATTCCACATCGCATAAACCCGCAGAATCATCACAACTGTGACCTTAGTCAACATAGTGGAAAGGTATACTCAGAATATGAAACGCTCACGATCGGTAGCAAAAAGGAACACTAAGAATGCCCCAAACCCCACTATATCAAACACAAAGCCTTCGAAGATGCAGTTTCATTATCACATGATAATTTAAAGGGAATAGATATGCTCACAGCTGTTTCACAATTTAAGGACTGTTGTTCGCTTGGAAAATTGGGTACGTACACCTGTCCGGAACAGCTATCAGTAGCGAGCCGAATTGAAACAGAAGAGCTTCGAAGAAACTTACTTCTAGAGGACCGGGAAAAAAGGTGCTGCCACCTAAGGATATACCTGTTGAGCAAAATGAATGATAGGTTGGACTTGTGAACATACGGAATGCATTGGTCCTTGGAAGTGGATTTGGGGTTAGCCATGTTTAAAAATGTGCTAAAGCTTGACCTACATAACGGACCTATTGGAACAAGGTTCAGAATACATGGTCTATGCTACCGAAAGTGGTACATACTATGAAAAACAATGTAGAGACCCAGGACCAGGGTCGGCACTGTAGCATTATCAGGGGAATTGATGAGCAATGATAGAGAATGCCATACCCAAATGTACTCGACCTTGGTAGCTTGTTAAATATGAAAGGGTGTCAGAGAAGAAATTGCATACCTCGCCTGAGAATGTAAGGACTACATTTAACACTCCAGTGGTAAGTAGACAGGTGCAGCAACAGCATCACTCACGATAATCATATCCAACGGCTGTGACGACAATGACTGAAATTGTGTATAAGATTAATCATTGGAGGCTATTGGCTGCCATACGGGATGTATAATCGTTTAGCACGACAAGCTCCAAAGCTGACAGGAGGTCGGAGGTCATCAATGTAAGCAAAACAATAATAGGTACGATGGGACGTAACTGGTGTCCAGCCTGAGGAAGACACGGGCTATTTATCGCCTTCTCCATGTGGCGCGAATACTATAGAATCGTTAGCATCCTGATGTGCGTCGTCAACACAGCCGAATCGAGAAATTGTTGTTTTCAACCTAAAATTGCCAGTGGAAGAATTTTGGGGGGGCTTTATGTCGCCGAAATTTACATTTTTCATCGGCGTCAATCAGCATCAAGGAGCGACCAACCAATTCTTTAGACGCCGCAATTATACCTGGCGCCAGGGCACGTGGCTGTAAGAAAAGAAATCAGCGAAGCAGTGTCTGGCTCCAGTGACTTGTGGTTGTGTGGATGAATTGTGACGGCAGGATTTAGGAACGATCCCGCAACCCGGGGAGGTGGATACAATGTCTTAGAGTCGAGGATGTCGCTAGGGAGGGGTGAGTGGGTGAAATTCACGGAGGAGCACGGCTCTAAGGGGAAGGCCGCGAGCGCTAGCCCCTCCTTCAAGTTGGCCGAAATGACAAGGCTCTAGGCACCCCACACATGCCTCGCGACGTAATCGAGCACTCTTTGGCAGGCGCTGGGACACGTGGCTGAAGAAAATGAAAAAACTGATGTACCTGTGTTACTGGTAGTAGGAACGTGGTACAAATGGACCGGTAATGAGGGGATGTACGCGGGCGGAGCGATAAGGATGAGAGAGTGCAGAGGGCAGTGCAAAGCGCTGTCCGGCCATGATCGATGAGCTGCGTCCCCACAGGTGTCCAATGACGCATGTAGCGATAGCCGCACGCCAGGGAACTAGGCGGCGGACAGGTGACTCGCCGTAAGATTAATGGACAGAAGAATGATAACTCACATCCGATTCTTGCAGCAATCTCTATACAAGGTCCGTAAGAATGAGTCTAGATCTTGCGTCGAGCATATGGATTGAAAGGCGTGCACAGCGCGAGGGTGGAACCAACGTGAGAGTGGAAGCCGGGCTCCGGCTTTGATTGCGTAGTAAGTAGTAGCATACAGCCAACGCACCATCGTGCCGGACAGACGTGGCCTCATCGATCATCCCAGACTCGGGCGTTGTAGACCGTTTCTTTGGGCTTGCAAAGGTGCTAGACAGAAAGGGCGAGAGTGCCATTCATACGTACAACACAGTCAGAAACGCGTTGAACAGTTTTGCATGATATTCGTTGCATTGTTCCGCACAATCGTACCCGTGTCTAGCAGCAACGCCACAGTTCAGTACGTTTAGTAGTTGGCAGAGAGCGATGTGATATGGCAAATGGACCGTGGGATATTTTGTCGTGTGAGTCGACTCCTGAATCGATCTACGATCTACCCCCCAGCGATATCCTTACCGTGCACGGACCTTGAACTTGTGTGCCGGGGACATATAAAAGGGGGACGACTGGGTCGGTGAATCCAACCACTCTTCTTCCCCGGTCACACCCATCTTTCTCTACTCCCCAAATCCAGTTTCTCTCTGTCGTTTTCCCTCTCTTTCATGGGACCATCGTGCTGGTGCCTTCAAACTCGACTTCAATGTGGATGTTGGGCTACTCCAGGATGCGTCTTCCTCACCACGGAGTGACCGGTAGTGCTGTTCAGATCGCTAGCCGCCGCCTACAACGGATCCCCCACTATTATGTGGTGTAACAGTACGTTTTCCCACATTAACTGTTGGTTCCAGAGGTCCATTGAAGTAGGGCGTCACCCTCACTCAGCCTGAAAACGACGGACCAACCCTAATCGACTTCACCGCCACAGTCGACAGGCTGCTGATTGGTACCCTCACTACAACAGACGGTTACCAGTGCTACTGGTTTGCGACTGTACTCTATTCTGCGCTCAGAACAACCTATGCCAGTAGCCGCAAGCAACTTGAAGGACGTAAGTTCGTTCTTACAGGTTCCCTTTACCGCTCAACTGGGATTCGGAACCGACAGTTGTGTTTCGATGGATGCAACACAAACACAAAGTTCTTCTTTGTCGTTGTGGTAATCAGTTGTACTCGGTGTTTCTGACATGTAAGCAGGCTTCGTGACACATTTACCAGCGCCGTGATCATGCCTATCACTTGGCATTTGCTGACGTCAACTCTAGTCATCAGACGTTCAAGCTTTGGGGATTCTATTCGGCCTGCTCATGCTGCGGGAGGGATGGTAGTAGCATAGTGAGTCAATTCTAGCATACACTGCCGGCGTGGAGGATAACTTCTGACCGCTATTGCAATTTGCTCCAGGAGAGCCGATGAGTCAGTGAGTAGACCATGTTTGGATCACGTTTTCACTGACGACGAAGCTCGCTACAGGCTTGCCAGTGGTGTCTCGTCACAGTACACACTTATTCTGGTCCCTCCCGCAGCGGCACCCTTTTAGAGAAGTACGTTTGGGTCGCATATCGGAGGTGCTCTCTGTGGGCTCATTGACTTGTGGATGAACCACAATCAACACTGCTCACGATTTGGATTTGTTCCAGGCAGACTCATTGAAATATCTCATGTCGCATTCGATGTCGGCAAGATGGGAGCCTTTGAGACAATACAGTCGGCCTCATAAGGCATAAGTCGGCTAGGGATCGAAAGGGACGAAGAAGACTACACCACCACTCAAATCAAACATGCCCGCCACTCTCAAGCAAAACCTGCGCACAAGCTCAAGCATTAACACCACCCAGTCTCTCTTCTTACCTTCGATCCCACTTACGGTTACTTATAGTTTACTTTTACTGCCACTCCCTTATTCCTACCTTACCTGGCCGTCCCCTTGGGGAGGGTCCGAGTACATGATATCTATAGCAAACGTCAGTAGGCCTCCAAGCCAAACGTCACGCACCAAAAAAGGACGCCGCCGATTGGAAAGCTGGACTGTCTAAAACTGTCAGCAGGAACGACGGGACTAGGGGGGGTCATTGACTCGCACTCTAGGGCATTCGGTCAGCTGGGGAAGCGGTGGGGGCACAGGTGCCCCCTTAGTACCTAGTATAGTCTGTCCTACATAGGGTAGTTTACCCCAACGGGACAAAAATGGATTAAAAAAAAAAAAAAAAAAAAATACAGTCGGCCAAGTGCCCACGTGCACGATCGACATGTCACTATCACAAACTCTGGGTCTGCGCCCCCGGTGGAGAGGGGGAATCCCCCTGCTAATGGCCCAGGCAAGGTAGTGGTAGGTAGTGTCTAGCTACGACAGCGACTAACTACAGGACGCCAGCCCCTGCGCCAGGACCCTGGGGCTTCACCCCCACCGAGGCCCCAGCCCGGCCACACTGGAGTTTCCAGCAGACGTCATGTGGGTCGTGGTCAGTTGGTGGGCACTATTCGACCGTTACATGTACCAGCTAGAGCTTGTTTATGTACGTATCCATCCAAACAGGCCTGATGTAGTATGTACAGTATGATTCAGACTATGGAATGTCTATTGTTTACCAGCGGCGAGAGCCCGCTGCACCTTATCAGATCCAAACTACCGCATGGTTTGTCAGTAAGACGTGTCGTGATTAAGTAGAAGAACTACGCACGCGAGTAAACGGCGTCAATCAAACGAGCGAGCATGCATGCACCGAAAATTCTACCAGTCAAGTGTTGCACGACCGTCCTAATGGTCAGCACATATCCATACCGATTCTCGTGTTCCGGCGTCCAAAAAATGTCCCCGGGTTTCGCATCCGAGGTCATGCGACTCGCATGGGATGGTGACCCACTGTGCCAACCGTGGCAGATACGAGCGCGGAAACCAAGTTTCATGTTGGTCAGACCGACATGCACAAGCGGGTAGAGCATATCACTTGATGTCGATCGACGAGCATACTGTTCGGCGTGTGCGACGTGCCCTTTGACTGGGTATGCCTGGCATAAGTACAAGCACAAGGAAAGGAAAAGTGGTCCGCAACCGCGACTCCAAGAAAGAAGACGCACTCGTTCACAGTCTATGCAGGGTACGAGGCACTTAAGCGGCCTGATCGGATTGTCTCTATTGCGAGACACGGAATCATCAGTCGATCATATACGCGCACACGAATCGCTCGGAAGCGTCGTCACGTACGGGGTGTAAGGCGAATCTGTAATCGCGTGTCTTTGGTCGCTACAGCGTCACTACCACTGATGCCACTCGAGGATGACCAGGTGTGCTGTGGAGACGGGAGGCGAGACGCTGACACTATCGATCGGAGGGCGCCTTTTACTGCGCGGAGGCTTTTGACGTTGGCATCGTCAGCCTCATCTGTGTCGGCATCACCACGACCGTATGTTGTAAGGAATAAAAAGGTCACCTCGTCGTTGCTGTTCGGCATGAGTTCTTGTTCATGTCCTACGCGACGAATATAAGTAGGCATCAGAGTGTACACTAAGGGTGGACGCACCATGCCTTACTTGCGCTGAATTCATTTCGTTGTCCTCGGCTTCAATGGCAGGTTTGTAGTGTGGTGGAAAGAGTGGGAGTCCTTCGAGGGTACATTGCGTCGCACACCATCCATGCCGTTTCCAGGTTTACCTAGACACTAGGAATAGGTTTCCTGGTTGCAAAAGATCGGTGTAAGAGTGCTTTTCTCCACGTGCAGGACGAGGAAGCTAACCTGAAAGGTGACACCAACCGACGTATCCTCTGTCGCGTCGAAACAGTCGCGCAAACAGGCCTGTCACACAGGCTGAACTGCATCATCGGAACGAAGCCCATTTCAACAGATATGGATGCGCTCCTGTGCCAAATTGACCAAGAGAACGTGTGGATGTGCGTGCGATTTTGGAACAGCTGGGAGAGGGCATGCGGGAGTTGTTGAGGTGCGTTCAAGTAGCTCTAAAGGTACAGCAGAAGGAGACTGAAGTCCAGGCTAAACTAGACGGTGCATTAATCCACGAGCATTTCTCGCACAGCAACATCGTGAGAAGGACTGCTAGACTTCTTGTAGGCGCACCATCCAAGAATCTTTGTCGTTGAGTAAGTCTGCTTCCTTTCACTACAGCATGACAGCTTCGTGAGTTAGTTAACCCTTTTTTAAGACCCCTCCGACACGTTTACTGGCTCACAATACATCCATAATGCCCCAATCTTTTCAGTGGTGATTTCGATTTGGACGAATCCCACGTCCCCAGCACCTTCGGCGAGGGAGACGGTACGTGTCGCGCCGTATTGCATGCTCTGAAGCTGACACCAGAGGTGCCGCCAGGCCCTTTCGATAGCGACCAAACCAACTCCCGCCACCGCAACTCGTATCATAGTCGCGGTAAAGACCTCTCCAACTCGGACTCGGACTCGGACT
>JBBPTB010000597.1:0-17348 GCA_038093875.1 Boletus tylopilopsis | reverse complement strand
CCTCCCGTTCACATTGCCCCGCCCATCCCTGGGGGTACCACCCCACTCTTACTTTATTTTCGCGAGGCCTTCCCCCCCCCCCCCCCCCCCCTTAAAGCAGCAGGAGGGATGGGGTGGGATTTGTGACTTTGGAAATGTGAGTTTGGTGTGGCCCTGCACATGGTGGGCGAACACGACTTCACACATTTCGACAGCGGTCGGTGCTACCTCCATGTGCGGCAGTATCAGGGGAGGTGGTATCTGTGATATCGTCTGCGAACTCACCGTCATCCATGATCCAGTAGTCCCAAGGGTTTGATGGCATTGTGTTGAGCATGCCAAGCCTGCCTCAGCACAAACAGACGATAAGGGGGATGCATTGGAGCCACCATGCCAGCCAATGGAAGGCACAGACTCCATGACAGTCGGTACCACAACACCCACATGCGGCCGTGCGGAAGGTGAGGTTAACGTTGATGCTGCCTCCGAACCGACTGTCACCCACGATCCAGTGGAGCCGTGTTGTGTCGAGCGTTCCACAGCAGCAAGAGGCAGAATGGGGGTGGCCACTGCGTCCATCAGCACAAGACTTTGACTGGGTCAGGCCCACCGGATCAGAAGATGTGCCTGCTGGGAGCAGGTGGGCTGGGTACGGATACTTTGTATTTACGCTGCAGGCCTGATGCACTGCGTGAGCACCACATGCAGCATGGGGAATCGATGTCATCACCCAACGAAACACGTTGGCGCGCTCCTCTGCTGTGCGTGTGTCTTTGTTGGCGATGGCTGAGGGCACGGACTTGCCACCCGAACCACCGAACAGCTCGGCGTGCCGGATGGCAGACAGCTTTGCTCGACTCGTTCCACTACGTCCGGCCGTGCTAAGTTGTGGCCCACGGTGACTGCATCGGGTGCCCAGTTCAAGGCTGTCACGAGAAACGGTCAGTCGGTTCCACTTGGATCACTGTATGCAGCGCACTTACCTTGCCACCCATCTCGGCGGTCCTCCGGCACTGAACTCCATGAGGCGCCTCCGGAGTTCATCCTTCTTCCCGGACATGGGGATGCGAAAACTCTTGCAATGTTCCCGCATCGCCTTGGCGGTGAGGAGGTTGCTGCACAGTGGCGTGCCCGTCAGTACAACGCAGTAGCACAGACGCGGCTGACGACCTACATCTCGATCGTTTGGTGCTTCAGCTCCCCATTCTCGCCCCTCTCTCCTGGGACAGGAAAGAGATGGGGAGCGGCGTCGTTTGGTACTGTCGCGGTCGATCGCACTTGGGCCGGTTCCATGCAGGGAAGGGCGTGCGAGGAAGGAGGCCCTCGCGGCGTCGGCGCTGCAACGATGATCGTGAGTGGCAAGCCCTCTTAGAGACTCGGAGTTCACTGCCTCGCAGCCACTCACCTTCCTCGTCGCCGTCGTCCGTCATCCTCGTCTCCATCATGCAAGTGAGGAAAGCAGGCCAACGATCGGCTGCTGCCAGGTAAGTGCTGACAGAACAGGTACAGTCAGCACCCATGAAGTGGAGAGAGAAGACGAACCGAACGGACTTACATAGTGAACAAAAAGATGACAGAGCACGAACGTCACGAGAATGGCGACGGTCGTCGCGTCTGACGTCCAAACGGCCGGATCGACGTTCGCTGTCGCTGTCGACAAAGGCGCTGTGGCTCCCGGCAAGACCGTCATCGCACTCTCCACCACGGTCGCGTTGACAGCCGATGGCTCCGTTGCCAAGACCGCACCCCGGTCGTGATCGCGACTGAACTTCGGAGCGAGGACGATGGACCGTCAGACCAGGACTGGTCACATCATGATCAAGCTTTGCAGGTCGAGCGGCCTCAGCACGCAGCGCTGGCTCGAACGGAGATGGGTAGGAGATTCATCATGTGAGGATTGGCAAAACGTGGGGGGACTGATGGGGTTCGTGTTGCTGATAACCGCCATGCTGTTGTGTGGGGGCAGACGGCGCGAATGTGTTTGGACACCGTGCTTTGGTTTGCCTTCGCTTGGTCATGAGGACGCAGTCGAATTTTGCGCCACCCATCACAGCATGATTGGAGCCAGGGAACCAGAAAGAAGAGATCTTGTACTGTTGGACATGCCTCCCTGTAGGTGCGATCGTCGGAAATTCAGGTAGCAGCATGCCTCACAGGCTTCAACATGACTCTTCGACATGACTCATTCGGGCGGATCGATGTCCGCATTTGGTGGGGCAATGGGTTGATTTGTACCACACCAAAAATCTTGTGAGTCCAGGAAGCATGGCCGGTCGATGGGGAATCCCTCCCTACACACCATCGGAGAATTTGCTTCGCTGTCATGTCATAATGAGGAGAGAAAGGATAATCGCACGACTCGGAATCCAGCCCCTATTGCAAGATGTACTTCCAGGGCTGGCGCAGCTCTGATGCGTCCATCTTAAGGGCGCCATTCCTCCACTCAGGTGAGGATCGGTCCCTTCACTTGGCAAAGCGGCAATGATGTCAGCGGTGGCAACCATTGTCTCCACCGAGAAGGCTTTTTATCTTCCGATTTTGCCCGCCAATACCACCATCCTATCCAGTAACTTCAGTACATTCATACAACCTTACTTATTTAATTGTCCACAAGGCTAGCTGTTACTTACAGTATATTCTGGGGTCGAGCGAGCTTGAACGGGCGAAATTAGTGCAGAATTGAGCAAGATGGGTGAAATGTGGTTGTCAAGAAAGTGCAAAGAAGGTGCAAAGTGGGGGGCTGTGAACGACAGTGTGGCGTGAGGAAGCGCAAGCCGCGAGCCTTCGTGCTCAATGTGACACACAGGTCTTGAATGGACGCTGGAAGACCATGGTTAGGGCGCAAACAACACAACGGGGGTGGTGGACGACGCTGGGGTATATAGAGGCGAAGGGTGAGCCATTGCTTGCAACCGGGCAAGAGAAGATAAGGAAAGATGGAGGTGGCGCGGCTGGACGCGGCGCAGGGGCGGGAGGAGTGTCGGTGACATCTTTATCACGGCCCGGGTGCACATTGTCGCACAGTTCGCCGTGTTGACAGATTGGCAGAAGTTCGATTTCGAATGGAGGACCAGCTCTAATAAAAGGTGACAAAATTCTGCAGACGCGGGGGAGCTACATTACAAAAAAAATGACGGACAGCGTCTTTCCAACCGCCCACAAAACCAAAGAAAAGCCTCGGCACAGTTGTGGTATTTACCATCTGCCACCCTGATTTCCTGCGCCCACTTGTAAAAGTCCTCTTCGTGGGCAATAGAAACTTCAATATCAAGATCCCGAATCATCTGCATCCTCAGGCTGGGACTCTGCCAGATGCAGAATGCAGTCCTGAAGAGGATGTGATTGTAGCCGCATTTTCCAAAAACCAGCTTTACATGGAAGGCTGGGCACTCCCCGTTGTCGCGCTGATCTTGAGGTGCCCCACAGGAGAAGCAATATTCGTACTTCCCGAAAACGAACGATCGCCTGAAGGCTGCATAATTCCCCTCGGACTGCAGGTATTCACATCCAGGGAAATGATCGGGCACCAGCTGCTCCGCCTGCACAAAGTGGTAAAGGCACTTGCCCCGGAGCCTTGGCATGTACTTGTTCAATAGTTGTGAGTGCGCCAAGCGGCCTGCCTTCCCTAGCCTAGATTGGCTAGCCCTCAGTGAGGAACCACTCAGTGTCTGATCTCGCGAGGAACCAAGCAGCCCGGGTGCCAAAGGTGCTGACGCGGAGGCAGAGAGGTACCTGGGCAAACACTGGCACATGTTTTGTCAGTCTGGCGTGAAGCATGAGCCGTGTCACTCTGACCTTCCTCAAACCCGGGCTTGTGGTAAGTCCAGGTTCAACTTGCTTTGTGACCTCGCTGGTCATAGTGTCTTGAGACTGAAGGGCAGCGCAGTGAGGTGGTGTGTCTACCTGGATTTCCCCGCCAGCGCTGAAACTTGAAAGTTGGGACCGTCCATCTTGCAGTCTGTCCCCTGTGCGAGTGTCCTCGTTCTCCGTCCAGTACCCGACCTCCCCATGCCGCCCCCTCTTTGATGATGGGCTTGATGCTTCCTCTGGTATTGTTCTCTTTCTAATCCTCTCTTGAGGTCTGGGAAGTTGGTTCGGCGAGAGATAGATCGTTGGAAGTGTTTCAAACGGATGAGGCGAGCTTTGTCGGTTGCTCTCAACGGCCCAAGTGGAAGAGTCGAACGGATCCTCGGAAAATGAAGAGGACGGAAGAACTAAGCTGTTGTCCGAGTGAAGGGGTACCCAAACCGCCTGTGAGCCTTTGGCACCCTCAAGGGGTTCCTCCCCCGATAGCCACCGGTTTCTTGACATTCCTCTCCATCGGGCCGAGGGCTGGGAGTTTGCTTGAGACTGCTTCCCCCAAACTGGAGGCCTGCAAGCCTTCTGTGGCTTGGAGGGACGCAGCTTCACACAAGGTTACAAGCTTCTTGATGTTTTCAGCAGTCAAGCCGCTCGCCCCCAGCTTGCTCATGACTACTTCTGCCACAACATCAGAGATCTGAACAGCAAACTCTCTTGGGTCCAGGACTTTCCCGGGCGTCATTACCGGCTCCCTGGCACATGTCAGCTCAGGAAGCTTTGGAGGTCCTTTGCCAAGCAGGCTAGGCAGAAGCCCCAACCACTCAAATGCCCGCTTGATCAGGTTACCTTGATATCCTGTGGTCTCGCCCTCTGAGCCCCACCTTTTGTGTGCCTTGACACTGCGCAAAGGGCCTTCTGGCTGGGGAGAGTCTAAAAGTGTGGCATTACAGCACTGTTTCCTCAAGTTATGAATCTTTCTTACCGGCATCCAGTGGAAGAGGTAAAAATTCAAAGCACGTACTACCGGTACTAGGAGTGCAGGGCAATTCCTCCACTAATCGATTTCCTGTGAGAGAGAGGAAAGGGATTGTTACTAGGGTCGCATGGATAAGGGGATACTCACCTTCATACCGACTGAGCCTTGAGTCAGCAGCAGCAGACTCTTTCACCTTTGGCGAAGTGGTGTTACCTAGGTAGATAGACCCTTCAAAGTAGAACATCAGAACGCAATTCTCCACCCTGGAAACGCAAAAAAAAAAAAACTCACTGTGTTCTAGTGGGTCAGGGGGAACACTGGGGAGCGCGTGTGCCGGAACCTCGCCACCACGATCTAGCCCACACCCTGAGGGAAGAATAAGTATTAAAAACTGAGAGAAGTAGTGTGGGGCTTACCCGGAGATGAAGGGATGTGAAGCCGCTGGCTATGGATGCTGGATTGCAATGACCCTGCCGGCGAAGGTAACGTCGTTGAGGTCTGGCTCACAGTACCATGCACCGTTTTGGTGTGTTTCGCGAACTTCTCCCTAGTGGTGTAGGAACGTCCGCACTGAGCTACAGGGCAATGCAACCTGCCGCCCTCCCTCGTGACGGTGTATTTCTTGCCGGCTACAATGATCGGGGGGATTGCAGAGTGCTGACTCCAGCGATGGCGATTTCGGGTGGCGGGATTGTTAAACGTCTGGTCACAGTCGTCACAACGGAGGGACATCGAAATTGCGGGTAGAGCCGCTGTAGTAGTTTTGGCGGGTCAAACTGCGAGACAACCTCTGCTTTTAAAGGGTCATCCAATGCCAAGCATTTGTCATTTTAACCACTATTTTTCTCAGTGGAATTTTGAGCCAAGCAGGCGGAAGAACGGTACGGTGGTCCAGTCGAGGGGCATTGGGGGCACGCGTACCGAAAAGGTGGGTGGAACTCCAAAACTGGTAGAGCAGGGTTACACCCAGAAAAACACCAGCCGAAGGGAAGCCAAATGGAGGCCTTCTGCCCTAATTCTTTGCGCGGCCTCGCTTAGCCTGAGTATTGTTCTCCTTAGACCCATCCGGACCGTATGTTACATCGGCATCGCCCTAAACCCTGCGCCTAAACCCCATCGCGTTGCGGTGCCGATCTTTCTGAGTGTTTTGAGTTCCAAACAATTGGGGAGTAAGACTCGGAACAAAAGAAACCTCCGAGTGAAGTGAAATGAAAATGATCCGAGAAGGGGACCAAGGAGTACATGATGGCTACATCGACGTCGCAGACCAACTGAGAAGGTAAATAAAGGAGATGGGCGGTATGGTCCGGAGATGGCGATGACGGTTTGCCGTGGACGGGCCGAAGTTTATTGAGCGAGAGTCCGGCGCAACGAGTGGGGGAGAGTCACGAGGCACCAAGCCCGCGATTCTCGGCGGTGGAGCATGACGAGATAAAAGTAAGGGCGAGCACGACCTAACCGACCACCTTCAACGCTCCGAGTTGCGCTTCCAAAAAAGTGCCTCTGATGAGTCTCGTCTGCGCGGCGGACGGATAGAGTCACGCCGAGACACCCTTAAAGGCACCAAGCCTTTATATGTGGGGCAATCGCGAGTACCAAGCTCGCGACCGAATTCTCGGCGGAGGAGCACACCGAGTGCTCCTCTGCGTGCCATGCGTGGTGGGTGGATAGTCCACATCGTGTGACCGAGGTGGACCCGGTCACGGAGGTTGTCTGCCAAGTCCAGGACGAGCGACGTCGCCAACAACGAATCCTATAAACCAAAACGTGAGACCAGTAAAGACGACGCATAGTTGGGTAAACGCACGTTGCACTCGTTGATGGTCTGTTTGCCAAGATGGCCCGCCTAGAGAGTCTCCGACCGCAGGGACGTACTTGACCACAATGGTGCGATCGGGGTGCTCGCCTTTGGCAGCCTTGCCCTTGGTACCAGGAATGGGAAGTTTGTAGAGCAGACGGTTCGCATCAACCATGTCGTCTACGACGCTGTTCTTGCTGATCTCCTTGTTCTTGAACTCTGCGAGGACTTGAGCTTGGTCTGCCCAAACTTGAGGTGGTCACAACCGATGCAACGAAAGGTTCACCCTCGAGAACGGAAGCGACGGCGAAGAGGGTCGAGGGAGAACACTTCGATAGCAGCGACAAGGCTATCGGCTGTGTGGATGATGCCGCTGTAAACGTTCTGATTCTCAGGCTTGGTGCACCGGATGTCGTCACGGATGCACTCGAGGTGAACCTCTTTATCAGCGCCGGGAATAACGTTGTTGGCACAAGCTTCTTGGTTGGCAGCGATGAAGTCGGGGTAATAGATGAAGCCAGGTGAGGTTGTAGAATAGTCGCGGAGGCGGACGTGTTCCGTTCCTTGTCCATGAGCAGACTAAGATTGTCCCAACCGGACAAGGTCTTTAGGGCGGACCATAGGGGGCACGTCGCAGATGGGAACGCGAATCTCCTTGGCAGTTGTGGGATCAGAACCAAGGCGAACTGAGGAAGCACGGAGAACAGAGCCGATATAGTTGGGTCGCTGCGGTGTGCTAACAGAGCCTACAATGGTTGGTAAGTGGATGGGAGTCATGAAGATGGGTTACACACATACCCAGTCTGCCCGACCCGTTGAAAGACTTCAGAGTAGGCGTGACATTAAGTAGTGTCCTCGGAATGGACTTGATGCTATTCTGGGCGACGCACGGCGGTTGGGTGAATTAGAACGAAGGAATCAAGCTGAGAGTCGGGGGTGTTGAACGACGAAGAGGGTGTGTAGGACTGAGGGGCCATGAGACCAATGTCGCAGAATATCAGTGGGTGGCGAGAAAGCTTGCCCGAGAGGATGACGGGGAGTGCGACCACGAGGGGCTCGAGGAGGAGCGGGACGGGGGTTGGTCGAGAAGCACACGCTAGTACTGGTGGTGGGCGAAGCCTAGTCTGGTGACCAGCCTTACCATGAGGCACTGCTGAGCGAAGCAAACCGTCGATAGACGGTCTGGTAAATTCCGTTCGCATCAATTGGGCTGCGCGGATTCCCACGTACACGTAAGCATTTGGGCAATAAAAGTGATGATTTATTGGATTTTTTCAAAAATACCTCGGTTATGTAATATTGTAACCCTAACGGCGCGACTCCGCGGCACGGCACATTGCCCATCGACACTTGATTAGTCCTGGTGTTCATGACGCTCTATCATGACCTCCACAAAGTTCCACCCGCACATCCCGACCCCCGGCTGCACATTCGCGAACCAGGATACCGCAGAGCTTCCCATTCCACCGCTCGAAGACACCTGCAAGCGATATCTAGCCGCCCTCCGTGGCTTGCAAGACGACGAGGAACACGCCACGACCACCCGCGCCGTTCAGACCTTTCTCCAGGGAGACGGCCCTGCACTTCAAGAACGCCTCAAACAATGGGCTGCAGGACGAGCAAGGTATGTCTTTCCAGCCACTCCCCTGTAGAAATAATCATCCTAACACATGTCTTCGCTCAGCTACATCGAAGACTTCTGGTGCGTATAATCGAAATTCTCTCCGCACCGCGATACGAACGCCCTACAAATAGGTATGAAAGCTACTTGTCGCACAGCGACCAGTTGTGCCCGCGCTCATTTCATTCTTCGTACTCGGGTACGTCTCTCTCCTCTCTCGGCATCACCACGTACTGATCTTTCCAAGGAATGACCTGACTCCCGATCGTGGATCTCAACTCCCTCGCGCCGCTTCCCTTATCATCCCTTCCCTCGGGTTTATCCACGACCTTCATGCTGGATTACTCGATCCAGATTCCGTCCGTGGACGTCCACTCGACATGGACCAGTATACGAGGCCGTTCGGAACAGCGCGGATCCCAACGCAGGTGCGTAATTCGGTCGATCAATGGATGGAGATTGATCTGTGCAGATATAGAGGGGCTGCAGGATGGTCATAAACGAATCCGCGCATCACATCGTCATCCTCAGATGAGGACAATTCTGTGCGTACTACAAATCAATCTGATGTCGTCATTCGTATTTCTAACTCCCTCCCAGACTGGAAAAACATCCTCGTGTCGCGTCATCATGACCATGTCATTCACGAACAGTTTGCTGGCCAAATTGAGTCGCGGATAGGAACAGGGGATGCAGAGGGTCCAGAAGGTCGAGATATGAAGGTGTGGAACAAGGGTAGTGGGCTGCCAAGCGACGTGCGTTCTGTCATCAGGTCAACTGGGGGGAGTCGATACACTCCCATCATCTAGCCTCGGTCCACAAATGCTGGCTATGACCTTCACTCGACTGCCAAATCTTTGGCAGACCCCATCGCTCACAAAGGCATGTTCCTCATCTTTGTAGAAATGTGATATAAAGGCCACTGTGCAAACCTCGGGCGGAGTATCATCGTCGACCTATCAAAGGTCAGTGTCGTCGCTCCTGCCGTAGCATTACTTGACCCTACCGTAGGAACAAGAAGGAATCCACAACATCTTGGTCTCACAACAGTCTGGGGTCATACGGGAGATGAAGGATGGAAAGACGCTACGCGACATGTATCAATTCGTCGTCGAGTTCACCCAAGGAAAGGCACCTGAACTGGAGAAATATTTTGTAAAAATCATTCAAGATCCCCTACATCTCTCGCCATTACCCCGTCCTGCATCTCAACCAAAGCCGAAAGGCATCCTCAAGAACGCCACACCGCAACAGACCGGACAACAGCAACAGTCTGTGTATTTCGTTCATTTCATTTCTAATGTTTTTCTGATGCTGCACGTCCCTATAGCAGTTTACAATGGGATGACGCCAATATTGTGCTGACAGAACTCCAGAAAGATAGTCTGATGAAGATCACAAAATCCAAGATGCTCCATGTCCGATATAATGCCAAGACGGACGAAGTTGAGGGAGGTGCGCACGCGATTCTCTTTTTCTATAAATCCCACTCGGATCGGCGCGTGTTGTGTTCGTGTCCCTGTATTTGTGCTTGTGCGCTTGTCGGTACCGATCTCTGCTTTCCATGTACAGATATACCCGTCCTGCTTCTTGGCGTGCGTGCGAATTCGCCGATTAGCTCCAGTTCGAGGGGAGACTCACCCACGAGCATGGTCGCGTCTGGTCTGTCCTCGCGTTGGGCGGAACTCGTCGGGGCGTTCGGGGAGTGAGACATGGGCTCGGGTGTATGTCCCCCTCGTTTAGTTTTCCATGACTTCGTCGGGATCTGACTGCCTTCGTAGACTGGTATCGAATTCAGGGACTCGGCGTATGTGCTCTCGGCCAAGAATGGACGCCACCTCAAAAAAAACATGATGTTTAATTTGGTGCTGGGACTCTCTGACCTCATGAACGAATCTGGAAAGAAGTAGGTCCCCCTTCGTCTCTTCCAAATGGTCGTATTTTATGACGTATTCATGGCAGGCTGCATCACGCCCCAGATTCGGTCGTGACATTGCCATTTGCCATTTGCTTACGACGACGATGACGACGGCGTTCGATTTCGCCGCTAGATCCATAAACACAAATCGAGCGCGTGGCGACCTTAGCCCGGGGTTCTTTTCTTTTCTTTTCTTTTTTTACATAATGTAGCCTTTCGATCGAGAACGCTAACGAGACGCGTTCGTTTTCTCTTTCGTTTCCATTTGGGTTCCCACTGAGATCGCAAAGCGTCTCTCATTGTGCAAGATGGTTGGATAGCTCGCAGCATGATAGGACTGTAACATCTCAGTTTTGATTCGATGAGTCGTAGAACGCTAACCCCGGGTTCAGATCTTGGAAGTGTTTTTCTTCCATACCGCTTGGTTTCAAGTACAAGTAGTACATGTAATCAATGAAAAAATAACATGCCAGCCTTTGCCGTCCAACACGGTCGTATCCCGCATCTGTATATACCCTCTAGCTACCAGATACATGTCTTATCATCCTCTTAGCAGCGGCGGATCTGCCGACTTCCGTGTGGGTTTGACTGGTAAGACTCGATACAGTACTAGCCGGGCTGTGTTGTGGTTTACGTACAGGTTACTGTTAGGATGGACTACGAATTTGATTGGCTCCCATCAGGCGATACTCGGTACTGCCTGGGGTCGCAATGGCAAACAACAAACAACAAGACGGTGGGGACCCCACCACTTACCATCGCACGAGCGCATTGGCTCATTCGATGCACCTACCCCGTCTAGACTCCCCCCGAGCCGTAGACGAGCCCGACAGCCTGTTCAACGCCTACCCAGTGTTAATAGAACGTATGGGTAAAGGAAATACTTACCCAATGACTACGACAATGAAGATTGCCACCGAGAGATAGAAGATCACCATGTATGCAACGTCGTTGACCGATCTGCAAGAAGCAGCAGCGTGTTTCAAAGCTGAGGTCGGCGGCAGAGCGCTGGTCCCTCGCCTCATCCTTATGTAAGCTTTCCAGGTGCACAGTCATGCACTACGTCCTCTCATCCCGGTCTATACTCACCAAGGATTACCTTCATGGACAAAATAAGCAGCCATCCCTGACATCATGTAGGTCTTATCCGCTTGCCCTCAGTTCGCACTTACATCCAGTTATGTATCTCCTCTTTCAATACCTTCAAACCTCGGCCTCCAACGCTTCCCCGCTGGCAAGTGGATATGGGGTACTCCTCATCTCCCCCGTACCCACCCTCGCTCACCCCTCCCAAAGCGTCAACATCTTCTGATGGGCAGTCGTTCTCTGTCGCCATGCAGCTTGTAAATCTTTCGCTGGCCTCTTCGTCGTTCGCTTTCTCCTCAGCGTTTGTGAGGGTGCTATCACCCCCCGATTCCTGATCGTCACTTCCATGCTCTATACCCGTGCGGAACAGACCCACCGTGTCGGCTATTGGTGTCAGTCCGTTTTCCCCAGCTTGTATCATGTCTCACTTTCCCCTTCCAGTCCTTATGAACGGATTCGCCATCATCATCCTTGGATTCATCGCTTATGGCGTCCTTCGTATCCACACCCTTAACTTCATACTGCGGCAGTGGTGAGTACAACACCGTCCAATTCACAGCTTTCCTCATTCCTCGATTCAGGCCCATGATCATCACTGGCACCATAACCTTGCTCACCTCAATTCTCTTTTGGTGAGCATATCCTCCACCAACTATATTGTCAACCATGCCTGGTGTCAGGTTCCATTTCCCAGATTCTCCAACAAATGCCTAGTCCCCAACTCTGGAGGAATGCGGTTCCGCCGTGAAACGCATCCAGGTGAATCAAACCAGTGCGGAAGACAAGTTCTTCAAGATAGGACATTCCAAGCTCTACTGCCGTCCGACTGACCACTGTACCTCGAGATTCTATGAAACTGTGAAAAATCCCAAGACATGGCTTCTCGCATCTTTCGCAGCTGCCGGGTGCGCCTCACTCACCTTTTTCTGTCGCCACTTTCTGATCGAATGCCCTCAATCTAGTAATGTCGTTAATTCTGCATGTCTCCGTTTAACCATGCTCGGATTCAGCTCTGAAAGAACGCAATTTCTCTAGCTTACTAATCAACGCCACCATCGTCCTCTCAGACCATCCCGCTCGCGGCGGTTGCTCGCGCTCCGTCCGATCCTGCCGTTCTTCTTTTTTTTTTTTTTTTTCACTGCTTCTCACAGATCCAATCGCCCAAGATACCCCTGTAGTGATCGTGATCGTGCTCATTCTCCCCTGGATTTTTGGCCGGTAAGTTGAGCATTCCGTCCGAGCATTCTGGATGAATGCTGACTCCGTCTTACAGCATCGGCAATCTGCTTCTCTTCTTGATTTTGATGTAAACGGCATCTATGATAGGTGTCATCCCAAGTCTCGGACTTGTGGCATAGGTAGTGTAACGTGACCGCAATAGAAAAGTTTGTGGTCGTGATGACAGCCCATGGAACGTAATTTCACATATTGAGCTCGATGGGTACACCGTGACCGTGGTTTATACCGGGCCATCCACATGAACTGACTAACTGCATTCTCAACCGCATAAGCACAGGGTGCCATGGCGTTTGTGGTGATACCTGCCTACAATCTATCGGACAGTGGCGGTACGGAAAAGAAAGGATATGGACTGGCGTTTAGTATGACCAGCTGTCATGGAAGTTACCCATCCCAGGAATATCGGGAACGGAGCAACGGCAAAGACTGAAACAGTGGTAGCAGATGCGGTCGCGTTGAGAGTCACACCATTGGCGCTCAATAGATATATCCAATAGGAGAAGAGGAGACCAAAAATGGTAGGTTGCTGACCAGGATTGCACCGAGAATAGCGGGAAGATACATCAGATGCGCGGCCAATATAAGGCTGATGCAAGTGTAACCCCAAGGAATACTATCGGAGGGTACCGTCCACAAGTCAGTTGGGGTTAGTTCGTCTACACAGCCAAGGAGGGTTGGTTGTCTGAAGGTCATTGAAACCAAACTGAGCAACTGGGAGGTGGAGGGACAACAAACGGCGAGAGGGGCCCCACTCGGATGGCAGACTGGTCCCCCGGACACAGATCGAGTCGAACGTCGAACGCCGTTTCGGTCGCGCACTAAATGACCATTGCCTGCAAAGAGAAGTCCGTTGCTAGTGACCCAGCGGGAGCAATATATGAGTCTGACCATGTGAGGAACTTCAAAAATAGTATTAGAAGCCAAATAGAAGTTGATATACCGTGCAGAATTCCCCGCCAGGTTCTCTTGTTTACCTGGTAGTAATATGTCACAAACAACCGGAGACATTTCCTCGCGCTTCAAGCCTCAGTGAGTCATTCAATGCGCTCAGGATGGTTCCCGTTTTGCGCAGGTTTGCTAGTACAACCATCTCGCAGAACGTGCCTGGTCGCGAGCTAATCGCATTCAAGTTGCACGTTCTCTCTTTTGCATGGCACGGACACTTACAGCCCACTATCACCTTGTCCGCCGGCGCCTCTAATTTATCTTGCACGAGACATCTTCGAGGCGTCCAGTCTTGTTCACTGAACTCGCCTTTGATTGGTTTGATTCACTATCGTCCACCTCACTCAACTTGGGCGTAAGGAGTTGGGCAGCCATTTTGCATGTCTTCGTCATATGTAGGCTGACCCTCTTACTCTTTACTACATTAGCCCCTCACGGCTCCTCCCTTGTCCTGTCGGTCGTCCTTCATTCCGCAGACTTAGGGGACCGCTCTTCAGTGCTCAGCGGTGTATGGCATACGACCTCCACGCCACCCACCACTCGCAAAGTCCCCCGCCCAAGCCCAGTTGACCGTGAGCTACGCGTCCCCTTTATAATTCAACCATTCTAGGGAGCTCGAGACTCAACTGTTTAGAGCGACCCAGAGTAGATCGTTTTTTATGATTTCGGTCAGGGACACGCGTCCTCCATCCTCTTCGTAGAACGCTGCCTCTTCCTCATATGGGTATTTTATGGAATGATGGGAGTCGTGCAACAGCATCCGGCCTGCTGAGCTGTCAAGTTGACTCGGAGTCCGGCGAGAAATCAATGGCTCTAATTTCCTGTACAGATGGGCCTCCTGGAAGAAAAGACTTATTCGTATGTCGTTTCCTCGCACAGAATATTTAAACCTAACCCCAAGGCAGCAAGAGGACATGCCAAAAATGAGCGGCACACAGGTGCCAAGTCTGCCGATCACACAAAGCCCGAGTCCGATTAGCGATGTCGCATGAAAGATGCTGAGCTTGGTGCATTCTACTCGGCTGCTCCCTCAAATCTCGAAAATCATTTATCCACATTGATCAGTCAGAGCCCCTGACCTGTGTTCGTACGAGCGTCGGGTTTACTAGCGACGGCGCAGTTGACGTAAGCACTCCGACTTTCCGTGACGAGTTACTCCCACTACCCTTACCCGACAATCAGTCACTATATTGTTTCTACGCTATTTCCTCCCTCGAGCCAATGGAAATTCAAGTCCTTAACTCTCTGGCGACTTGTAATCTCCTCAGGCGTCCTTCTACCATCTCTTTTGTGGACTCGGAGTCCTCGAACGATTCGAACGATACGATTTCATCAAGGGAATCAGATACAACCACCACCTCACCACCTTCTTCGCAAATAAGCAGTCCCCGTATTGTTATCCAGAAATCTGAAGATGAGCCGCAGCATCCTGAGGAAGCGGGTGGTTGGGACGCTGTTGCCACGCACCTAGTAGCTCCCACGGTCGCAAGTATCGATGCCATCAAGCAGTCACCTGTCTCAGAAAACCTTGGCGAACCGCCTCTGCGAGGTACTACGTGCCATGACTTCATGTTCATATCGGCTGAATAATCACCAGATCGGTACCATAAAATCGCCCAGCTACTTGTCTCCCCTACGCATCCGATAACCGTATGTCATACAGTCAATTCTTCGCAGTGAAACTGAAAACAAAAGCAGCACATCCAGAACGTTTCTCTTGGCGAGTACAGCGCGGTGTTGTCCCTCGGAGCTGAGGACAAAGCCTTCCAGCCGCGTGCTAGGTACGAATAGAATGTTGGTCAAGTCTCTGCCGCCATGCTCATTACATCCTGCAGATTCTTTTATTCGGAAGAACACGAAGAGCTCACTGTCATGGCCCCTTACGACGTTCACGAATCTATCCACAAATATTTTCAGTCAATGATGACTGCAAATTTCGACCGCATGGGCATCGTTGATGACAATACATACAGCGTCGAGTTCGACACGAACGCTCGCATTGGGTGTGGCAATGTTTTCTATATTCCCGACCTCATGGTCACCGTTAACAACATCTCAAACGTCCAATGTGACCACCGCGTTTTTCCCATTTGGCTCCTCGAAACCGCGTTCTCGCAGGACCAGGCAACAGCCATCGAGAAAGCAGTCATTATGACTGATGCGAACCCATCCGTACAACTGGTCATCATTGTCGATATAGAAGACGACGTGTCGCTGCGTGATGACTCAAGCGAGCTGTGTCGCGAAGCAATTGCTGCGGAGCCATTACTCTCAGAGGAGCAATTCAGATCCCTTTGCAGGGGTTGTCCCCATTTTGGACCCATCGTCGTCAAAGATGTTCGCTGGATGAACATCACGGCAATCCGAGTCACAGCATTCCTTCGCAATGAACAGGGCACGTTCAATTTCAAATCACGAGATGCTACGCCCACCAGAATTGGGGTGAGTTCAAATGCTATGGATATCTAATATCACCCTTAGTGACGTCTTTAGACCCTATACCCCCAGGTGTCTATGGGGGATATCGAACAAGTCATCGCCATTGGAATCACACGGATCGTCAATATGGTTCTCCAGGTCAAATCAGATGCAGGTGTGCCGCCAGATGACCCTGTCGTGGAGATGCTGTGTGCCCTGGACCCCCAGTCATCCCTGTCATGTGACTGGGAATCCTTCCTCCGAAAACTCCAAGTTCGCACGGTCCGATCGGCTCACCAGCGCTATTCAGATTGGTTCCAGAAACGTAAAAGTCCTGATGGGATCAATGGGGGTAGGGTGCTGGTCAAGAAGCAGAAGAAGGATGGCGTCTCGTCAGTTGACGTTAACAGCACCCCGTCACCTGGAAGCTCAAGAATTCCAGCCGTGCAGGAATCCCCTCGCTCGATCCGATCCCCCTCCGTTCAGGGTCAACCCAAGACGTCAAACAAAAAGCCCAAAAAGCCCAAAAGGAATAAGCGGCGGTCTTGAGCCTCACGATAGCGACGATCACACTCAGTACCATGTATTTACCGTTCCTAGTATGCGTGTACTATCAAGCATCTGCAAGTGCAATCATATCTATTCGCCAATTCCACCGCAATTGGCGCTTGATGCCTTCATATATGACCCTCGTCTCATTGTTACTCCAGTCCAGCTCAGCAAGATATTGGCCGACCGCTACATCTATCCTTCCAGCAGCCTGGACACTGGCCTGATTGTTATGTAAAAGGTGGGACCTGGCAATTCGCCATGCACCAGGATTGCAGATATGCACATGTCATGCAAGATGTCCCATATCTCTGCATGTGGCACGCCACATTGAATTAGGACTCGAGGAACCCAACCTTTTGGAAGCCGTGCCTTTGTTTCGTAACGAGAAAGAGACGAGTAGTGTCCCTAAAGAGGAACTTCTAACAGATCTCTTTGGGAGGTAGGTAGTACTTACACAGAGGGAATACGCTTTCAGAGGGGTAGAAACATTTTGCTAACGGGACAACGCTCGCAATGATGTTATCCGCATGCGTCTGCGTATCTGCGTCCTTTTCCAAAGCTGAAACAAAGTATTATATAACAATGCAAGTTGGATTATAGAAATTTCCTTACCTGAACAAGGGGCTCATCACGGAAATGCCTGTACTCGTAGTGCTGGTACCTCCGGCGGAGGGTAACGCTGTTATTGTAGTGTCTTGCAAAAGTGATTGGCTGGCATGGAATCGTTGATGAAACCGAAAGACTTTTGAGTATCTGTCTGAAACAGCGATCCTCGGACAACCTGTTGAAAACCATGGGGCAACCGAGGCAACTGATAGTAGGTTGTCTGTATGTTTTTGTTAGTGCTATTTAATCTCCGAGAGAACTCACCAATGTATGTCAGCGATTAAATGTCTTGGCTGGCCAATTCTCGTGCCGGGGGTCTTCATAGCAATTCCATCCGCACAGGAATTCACGGGGTAGGATTGACGTAGACAGCTTTCCATTCTTCCGTGGCTGGGACGCACTGCCCCGT
>JBBPTB010000596.1:5468-17350 GCA_038093875.1 Boletus tylopilopsis | reverse complement strand
GTTTCCTCCCTACAACCAACGTCTACCGACTCAGTACCCTTCGTCTCCTAAGTCTCATCCTGTGAGTATCGACCTAGGACAGCCTTCATTGGCTGACGCAATCATTATTTGGTTGTCGGTCGCTTCATTAGGACAAGACTATTATTCCCTACCTCGATACTCTACCACTTTCACCCCCACATTGTTTAAACAGTAAGCCCGCGCATTAATCCATCACGACTTGGTTAACGCATGTGTCCCACAGTGTCCACCACTTCCTCCACCTCATCCGTCTCTCTCCCCTCATTTCACAACCGCTTCGGTTCGGTCGTCTCCTTCGATGACGGTACTTGGGCATCCTACACCTTTCCCACAGACGCCGAGATCGCCGCAGAGAACAGTTGGCTAGAGCGAGAGAACAACGCCAAGCACAGCATCTCGCCCCACTACTCCCCTCTGCCCTTAGACGCCCCGCTCGCCAGATATTCGTCGTTGAGCAGGCCGGTCTCACCCCGTTTCTCAATCGCCCCTACCGCAAACGACCCGTTCTTCATAGAAAGAAGAAGGTCCGTTTCGCCAAAGTCAGAGTCTGAGTTCGACCCCAACGACGTCATCGGAATCGGCAACGTACCTACCCCAGAACGTGTGCTGACACCACCCCCAGTACCATTCCATCGCACTCCGACTCCCTACCCACGTAAGACCCCAAACGAAAGACCGTTTAAGGGATATAGACGAATTGAACGTACAGAGAGATCCCATACTCGCTGGGACCAATCATTCTTACGTCCATACCTTCGTCCAAGGCAAACGCTAGCTAGACAAAAGAAGTTTCCATTCTAGGGAACAGGGTTAGCAGCGGAATAGAAAGATTTGATCAGGAAAACCCTCTCGTGACCTGAATCACCATGTCCATGATCGATCTCGAAGAAGAATTGAGAACGACACAAGCCTTGTTGCAAACGTTGCAAGCAAGGGTGGAACAAACAGAGAAAGACAAAGATTTGCTCACAGATGCACTCGAACGAACCGTGCAGAAGCTAAATCAAGCCGCTGCCGAAAGTCAAGCAGCGGATCAATGGACGAGAGAGCTAGTAGATCTCACAGCATGGGCAAAAACCCAACAAGGATACGGATCAGGAAGTGGGAACGGTAGCGGACCTGCACCGTCAAAAATAGAGATCTTCTGTGATCCCGGAACATATGACGGTTCCAAAGCCAAGTTCGAAGACTGGTGGATCAAATTGCAGTGTTGGATGGACGCCAATCCAAAACACTTCAACACCCCAAATCCGGACTATGACCCAGCAGATGCCCTACACCTTGAACCAGAGTTCATCCCAAACGTAAAGAATCGAGCGTACGCTCTCCTCTCCCGGTTGAAGGGAACCAAAGGAGAACATTTTGCCGATGTCGAGTTGCAACAGCTCGCAACTGGAACCAACACGCGATATACATGGGACGCATGGAAAGAAACTATCGTCAATCTCTTCCAGCCCCAACTCCAAGCTGATTGGGCGCGACACGAACTCACGAAGTACCGGCAATCAGACAACACCGACATCGACACGTATCTCGCCAAATGGAGAAACCTGGCATATAAAGCCAAAGTAGCCGACGACGAAGCAATTTGGCTTCTGGAAAACAACGTGTCCACGGAAATCAGGAAAGAAATCTTCCGTCAAGGACTCCACGGAGACGCCCTGCTATTAGATCACACCACGATGCAGCGTAATCCACGACAGAACAAACTGAATTCCCTGATCCAACACATCCATCGGATCAGCAAGAATCAAGAAGCCTACAAGATGTTCACCAAACCTACACACGTGCAACACATTAAGAACACCGAAACAGCGGAAATTAACGCTCTGCGATGTTTCAACTGCAAAGGCCCTCATGCCGCGAAAGATTGCAAAAAACCAAAGAATCCTTGCCCCGAATGCAAATTCCTCGGAGGTGGACACCGCCGTGATTGCAAATCGCGGAAGGTCCGGAACGCCACTACTGAAGAATCCCGCACGGAACAACCTTGTGCAATTCAAGGTATGAATTTCGACGAAATGAAGGCTTACTTCGCAGATCTGCTTGACACCGAAAAGAAGGCGTCAAAAGGCACAGTGGCATGAACGAACTGGGTGTTCATGTCGCTAGTAACAACAGATATTCTCTTCTCCCTGTGCAGGACACATTCGATGATGATGTAACAGATAATTTAACCATGTCAGAGGGGTCCGAAAGGCTCGGCCGGGACGTACAACCGGTGCTTAATTCCTCTATTCCTATCCCAACATCATCATCCACCACAGAAGAAGAAGAAGAAATCCCAGATCTTATTGCCACCGAAGACGATGAAGACGAACAGATGAAACCACCTGAAGTTCGTCTCCGAACCCTAAATCCCGAAAAAGAAGTAAAACTACCGATCACGGTGTTTTTCGGCGCCAATAAGCGAAACACAGAAGCATTAGTCAACAGTGGAGCAAATGTATCCTTCGTCGACCGACAATGGGCCTTACGGCATCATATACCCATGCGTCGTCTTCCCCGATCAATCCCTGTCTACAATGTTGACGGAACAACGAATTCCGCTGGCAGTATCACGCATTCCGCAGACCTTATTATATCCTTCGACGGTCACAAGGAACAGATCAACCTCGAAGTAACGGATCTCGGAAAGAATTCCATGATCCTCGGTCATTCGTGGCTGAAGAAGCACAACCCAGATATCGACTGGAAGACAGGAACAGTCCGGATGACACGATGCACTGATCGGTGTCACAAATCCGCTTTTCTTCGGTGCATCCATAAAGAGGAATTGGAATCACTACGTTCCTTCCTTCTTCAGCAAGCAGAAGCAAAGAAGGACGAGAAAGAGAAACCGAAAGAGAAAACGCCGGAAGAACTTGTTCCGCCGGAATTCCACGAATTTCTCCCCACGTTTTCCAAACATGCGTCAGAACAAATGCCCGTACGGAAACCATGGGATCATGCAATTGATCTAAAAGAAACGTTCCAGCCAAAGAAAGGGCGGCTGATTCCCCTTTCCGTAACGGAACAAGAAGAGGTCTCCGCCTTTGTGGAGGATCAATTGAAGAAGGGTTATATTCGACCGAGCAAAAGCCTGCAAACATCGCCCGTCTTCTTCGTCCCAAAAAAGGATGGACGGAAACGCATGGTGCAAGATTACCGTTATCTGAATGAACATACGGTAAAGAACAATTATCCACTTCCGCTCATTTCTCAACTTGTTGATCGCCTCAAAGGCGCCAAGCTCTTCACCAAAATGGACCTTCGGTGGGGATACAACAACGTCCGCATCAAAGATGGTGACGAATGGAAGGCCGCTTTTACTTGTCATCGCGGTTCCTTTGAACCCCTTGTGATGTTCTTCGGCCTCTGTAACTCCCCCGCCACCTTCCAAATGATGATGAACGAGATCTTTGCGGATATGCCCGATGTGGTGGTCGTCTACATCGACGATGTCCTTGTTTTTACGAAGACGGATGATCAGGCGGAACATGATAAGATCGTCTTGGAAGTCCTTCGCCGTCTCCGGGAACATGATCTCTTTGTGAAGCCGGAGAAATGTGTTTTTCGCGTTCGCGAGGTTGAATTCTTGGGTATGATCATTACGCCTGATGGAATCAAGATGGACCCATCAAAAGTCGCCGCCATCCAACACTGGCCCATTCCGTCCACGGTCAAGCAAGTACGATCGTTCCTTGGAATGGCAAACTTTTACTGTCGTTTCATCCAAGGATACGCCCAAATCGCACGACCTTTACATGACCTCACGAAGAAAGAAGTACCCTTCATTTGGTCGCAGTTATGTCAACAGGCCTTTGATCAACTGAAACAACACTTCACAACGGCACCAATTCTCGCCTTCCCTGACGATCAAGCGGAATTCCGATTAGAAACAGACGCATCGGATTACGCCACAGGAGCTGTACTGTCAACTAAAAAGGGAGAACATTGGCATCCTGTTGCATATGCCAGTCATTCAATGACGCCAGAACAACGAAACTATCCCATTGCAGATAAAGAAATGCTCAGTGTTATCAACGCATTGGAAATATGGCGCCATTATCTGGAAGGAGCATGACACACGTTCGAAGTACGGAATGATCACGCCAATCTCCAATACTTCATGAAGCAACAAGACCTGTCCCAACGACAAGCGAGATGGGCATTATATTTGTCCAGATTCAACATGACCTGGGTACATAAACCAGGTACTACCATGGGCAAAGCAGATGCACTGTCCCGACGAACGGACCATCAGCAACATGAAGAAGATAACAAAGGAATGGTCATGATTCCACCTTCAAACGTCAGACAAGTAGCATTGCGAACCGACAGAGATCAGATCGAAGAAGAAATACGTCGGGAAGTAAAGAAAATTCCCCAATCGGATCTCGCTTACCTCACATCCACGTACGGCATAACGGAACATCAGGGACTCCTCATGCACGAAAAACAACTTTTTGTCCCTCTAACCTGTAATCTTCGACGACGCGTCATTACGGCACACCACGACTCCCCTATTACTGGTCATCCGGGTATTGCCAAAACCACAGAACTGATACAACGTTCCTACTGGTGGCCTGGAATGACTACATCCATCGAAACATATGTCGGAGCATGCGATAAGTGTGCTAGACATAAACCCACCAATCAGCGAACCCCGGGAACGCTACAACCCTTACCCGTACCCGAGGGACCATGGAAAGATATTTCCGTTGATTTCACCACGGATCTACCCTTGGTTGCCGGATACGACAGTATTCTGGTGGTTGTTGATCGCTTCAGTAAAGCTGTGGAAATTATTCCCTGCCAAAAATCCATTTCGGCATTCCAAACAGCCAAATTGTATCTTGCCCATGTATGGAAACATCATGGATTACCAGACACGATTGTATCCGACAGGGGTCCGCAATTTGCCTCCCAAATCATGCAGGAAGTATGCGACAGATTACGCATTAAACCTCTCCTATCCACTGCATATCATCCACAAACAGATGGACAGACAGAACGGATAAATCGTGACATCCAACAATATCTCCGCATGTTTGTCAACGAGCGGCAAGATGATTGGGTAGACTGGCTTCCCATTGCCCAATTCGCCTACAATACGAAACAACAAATGTCGACAAAGAAATCTCCCTTCCAGATCACATTACAATACGAACCCCGAATGGGCTTTGAAACACGGAAGGAACGGGCACCCGCAGCTGCTTCGTTTGTTGAACAGATCAAAGAGACACTGTTGTTGGCACAACGCCGAATGAAAGAACAAGCGGACAAACACCGAAGGGAAATCGATCCATATCACAAGGGACAGAAGGTTTGGCTCGCTACAGAAAACTTGCATCTTACACGAGCATCCAAGAAGTTAACGGAGCGATGGATAGGACCTCATCCGGTTAAAGAGATGATTGGATCGAACGCAGTACGTCTACTGCTCCCGAGATCTCTACGGATCCATCCCGTCGTCAACATCTCACGTGTCAAGCCATACAAAGAACGGCTCCCCGGTCAACCCGTGGAACGACCCGGACCGGTAGAAATAATAGAAGAACGGAATCCCGAGTATGAAGTGGAAGCCATCGTTGATTCACGAATGAAGAATCGACGCTTCGAATATCTCGTACATTGGAAAGGCTATGATGAAACAGAACGAACCTGGGAACCCGTCGCCCACCTGACGCATGCCTCGGATGCTATTCAGGACTTCCATGACTCACACCCCTCGGCCCCTCGACAACTCCAAATGACTCAAGCTGATTTCGCCAACATCTTCGCCTTTTGCGGCGCTCCAATTCCGGAAAAACCCGCTCATCTTCTACCTTTTAATCGCCTCGAAGAAGTAATGCTGGAGTAACACCTCAATGGAGTCCCACCTCGCTACCTGGTTCTTTCCCGTCGTCACACCTCTCCCTTCTTCTCCTCTTCTCCCTGTGACCCTCTTTGGTGTTTTCCTGGTCCTTGTTGCCGTCTTTGCTCCTCTCGCTCTCCTCATTCCCATTGTCACGGTCACTTTGCTCCTCTCCACCATCGTCCTCTTTTATCTCTGGCAATCCCACCCTCTTCCTCTCTACACCGGCCTCGCCTTTTATGTCGGGCAAACGGGTATCATCTTTATTGAACGATACTCTTTCGCGCCATCCCCTTCCCCCGACACAACAGACGCCTTCAAGCCATCGGCCTCCGGTTGGGACGAAGCCACTGCCAATGAGGCTTGGAATACAATGTGGGATCAGCAACTCGCCAACGAGCTACCACATGACGATGGTGATGATATTACTGTCGATTGAGGACACTCGACCATAGGGAGGGGGTAGTGTTATGATCGTTCATTTTTCCTCCTTGTTCGTCCTTTTTCCTTCCATCTTATCTCTTGATCTTATCTTTCACAGTCACGTGACATATGACGTCACATAGACTCATCTCGACCCTTCATGACTCATACCGAGTCACGTGACATGACACGTCACAATGACTCATCCTCGGTACCACATGACTCCACGCCACGTCATTATGACTCATTCCTTTTCCTATTACGGACATTTACCATACATAGTAGTTGGTCCGTGCACAGTAGTACATAGTATATAAGGACCAATACAAGCACCAGAGGACCTTAGTCTTGTCCTCTTGGTTTCCTCCCTACAACCAACGTCTACCGACTCAGTACCCTTCGTCTCCTAAGTCTCATCCTGTGAGTATCGACCTAGGACAGCCTTCATTGGCTGACGCAATCATTATTTGGTTGTCGGTCGCTTCAGAGATCTGCTCGGAAGAGGTGGGAGGTTGTCAGGCGCTCTCCCTTCTCTAACGTTCCACTTGGCTACTTCCTTCTGCTTGTGCCGGTATAAGGCCTTGTCCTCAGTGTGTCCGAATTTGCTCAGTAAGGGAAGATAATCCGGATAATCACTGGGTAGCTTCCAGAGAGCAGGGTATCCGTCTAGAGAGGGTACCACTCTTCGGAGAGTAGGATCCCCAATGGGTTCTGGTGATGAGCGGGAAATGGTGTGGGGGGTGAGACCTACTGTTGGAGAACAGGGTCTAGGGGAAAGTTAGTTCTTTTGTTATGCTTACCGCGTTGAGTCAACTCCTGGAACATGGAGTCAACGGAGAGCAAAGTAATAGGTGAAAGCGGAAGCAAGGGCAAAGAGCAAAGCGAGTATGCCAAGTAGTAGGAGGCCCGTTTGATAAGGTGACAGCTTGGGCAAGCACAAGCTGATGCTGCCTTCTGCACTCTCGTAAGAGCCTATTGGAAAGGCAAGTGGTCCTGGTTCCACTCGGATACAGTTGAGGCAAGTCAAGCCTTAGTCTGGAATGGACTAAGGGAGAGTTCCATCGAGAGGGAGCGAATACAATGCAGTGGATTGCATAGAACTAACTTGGAGTGTCTACTACAGAGACACAGGTTTATATACTAAGCCAGATGGCGCATGGACTGTTGGGTAAACAAGGGCGTCACTAGCGATGGTGGGAAGATCAAAGAACCAAGGAGCTCTGCTGTCAAGAAGAGCGGAAGGAAGAGGATCAGCGGAGCAACAGGTGAAACACTACTATAGTGACCCTACAAGTCTGGAGTGACTTGTGGTCATACATGCTCGGAATCAGGTGAAAGCGGGGAAAACATCGGATGGGACTGGGTGTCCAATCGTGAGGAGAGAACAAGTCCGATGACAAGAAAGAAAATGAATCAGTACCATACAATCCGTAACAGTTCTCACTTGTAGACCAATTCAACCTCAGGTTCATGTTGACCGTCCTCCGCCTTTATTGGAGAGACCATCATCACCTTGATCATCTGCAACCCAAGTTCACTCGGAGACATCCCCCTCACAAGCATCATATTTCCGAGCTCCACCTTGTTATGGTTTTCCCTGGTTGCTGGACTGGACACACCGGACCCTCATTCATTTTTCCTTTGTTCTTCACTATTTGCCCTTGACGGACGGGACACACGCTTATCCTGAAGGCCTAGCAGACGCCTTCTGCCCTGAGGAGCTCGTACGCTCGCTCATGCAGTACTCATCGCCTAGGAGTACACGACTGACCCACCATCGTCCTCTGATGGCCCCTGAGGGGTAACCTTGTTCCCTCAGCCTTACGACCCTCACGTCCGGAACGACGCTAAACTACCATTGGTCCGCCACGACCTTAAACTGGACACGTGAGGGGTAACCCTTGTTCCCTCAGCACTCGCGACGCCCCGGAGAGGTAACCATCAACTCTCAGCCCTAGGGGTAACCATGGACTCTAGCTCCTCGCGACATGACCTCCCCCGATGCCTAGATCGGGGTACAACTCACGATGACTCGTGGTTGCTATAGGCAACCCTAGACCGCCTGACGGATGGGAGTTCCCGTCGTGGCCACGATACGTCTTCAGATCTGCTGTTGCTACACTCGCTGATCCTCGTATACCCAGACAGCAGATCCCTTGTACTATAAGCTAGATTTCCCTCTTGCTGTGGAGCACCGTTCTTGACCCTCCGTTCAGCCGTGTACGCCCGATGGATGAGTATTCCCATCATAGGCATTATGTCAGACTAGGTTCACGTTTCACCTAGTCTTCCTTTCTGATCCTGCTGGTCTCCATGACCACTTCCGCTCTTCCTCGACAGCGAGATCCCGTTTAGCCCTGATGGCCGTCTTGCCATTCAGGTATTGCCCTTTGCCCCCTTCCTGATGTGGGAAGGCCTTTGTTCCTCTTTAGGAGGACACCCCTTGCCCAGATGGCCCGTGCGCCATACTGGATGGTATATAGAGACCAGAGTACTAGCTAGTGACCCTTAAGCTAGTTCTATGCCACCTGTACTGCATCTTTACGCTGCCCTTGAGTGGGCCCCTGCAATACTACTCAGTTACTGGTGTACTGGTGCTCAGACATCAAGACCTTGTCCCTCTTGACCTCGCTAGCATTCCACGCTCTTCGCTCGCCCCTCGGTCGAGCTCGTAGTAGGTCACACCTTAGTTGGTCATCGGCCTCATCTTGTGCACAGGACATGCACTTCGCTGGGCCGCTAGCTCGCAGTGCATAAGATTTGCCTTTGGCTGACTATTGATCCAACCTCTCCCAGACTAGCATTTATTCCGCTTGGGCACATGCTCGCAGTAAGCGTAACACTTTGCCACTACCACCCATCTAAGAGAACAGATGGAGGTTGAAGAACATGGATGGAATGGACCAGTTGATGAAGGAATGGAGATTTCCCCTGATCATGCTCAACAGCACTTTCAGGAACGTGGACTCTTCCTCTAACCCTGGGCATAGTTCCACTAGGACCAGCAGGGTTGATAACAAGAAGAAGACGAAGGAAACTTTCATAGTTGGAGGTTTAGTTGCAGGCCCTTCTCTGCCTGGTTGAAAGACCAGAGATCTTGCTTTTTCAGAGAAATCAAAGTCTTACTTCGATGATTATAATCCTGTAACTTTTGCTAGCCTTTCTCACAGCATTCAGGGGATGACCCAGAAAGAGACCATTCCTCCTAGCACCTCCAATCATAATTCTATTTCGGGCTGGTATGCTGTTGAAAAGACTAAGACCTCTACACATTCTTTTTGGATGATTGATAGCGGTTGCACTGAACACATCACTCCTTACCTAGATGATTTTGCTCATCTAGAGACAGGATCCAAGGAGGCCTCCATAGCTGATGGCTCTATCATTACTATGTATGGACCAGGGAAGGTAATTATTCACCCCTCTGGCCTACAACCTTTGGTTCTTGAACGTGTTTGGTATGCTCCACAAGCAGCACACTGTTACACTTACCATGTTTAGTCATCTCCTGGAACATGGAGTCGACGGAGGGCGAAGTAATAGGTAAAAGCGGAGGTGAGAACAAAGAGCAAAGCAAGAATGTCAAGTAGTAGGAGGCCCGTTTGATAAGGTGACAGCTTGAGTAGACGCAAGCTGGTGCTGCCTTCCACACTCTCATAAGAGCCTATTGGAAAGGTGAGTGGTCCTGGTTCCACTCGGATATGGTTGAGGCAAGTCAAGCCTTTGCGTGGAACGCGCAAAGGGAGAGTTCCGTTGAGAGGGAGACAAGGTTAACGCAGTGGATTGCGTAGAACTAACTTAGGGAGCTCTACTACTGCGACTAGGGTTTATATACTAATGCTGACGGTGCATGGACCATTGGGAGAACAAGGGTGTCGCTAGCGACAGTGAGAAGATCTATGGATCAAGGAGCTCCGCTGTCAGGAAGAGCAGAAGGAACAGGGACAGCGGAGAAACAAGTGAAACAAAGGAGCTCCGCTGCCAGGAAGAGCAGAACAAACAGGAGCAGCGGAGAAACAAGTGAAACGCTACCATAGTGACCTTTACGAGTCTGGAATGACTCGCGGTTGTACAGGCTCAGAATCAGGTGAGTACATGGAAAACATTGGATGGGACCAGGTGTCCCATCATGAGGAGAGGATGAGTCCGATGACAAGAAAGAAAATAAACTGGTACTCGGCATTCCATAACACACACAGACTTTTGTCTGTTCCTACTCTGTTCCTTCAAGGGTACAGATGCGAAATTATTTCTAAAGAAACCCATATCTGGAATTCATGAGGACATCTGGTTATCAAGGCCTCTGCCTCATTTCCAGATAACAACCTTCACTGGTTTCAGTCATCTTCAATTACTCCGGGGAAGATTGCCTCATTTATGTCAATTGATCCCTATCAATTGTGGCACCAGCATCTTGGACACTGCTCAAACAATGCACTGAGACATCTGTCATGACATGCCTCTGGCTGTCCTGATATTACACCCCCATCCTCTCTTCCGCCCTGCAAAGGCTGCTCAGAAGGCAAAATGGTGGATCGCTCCTTCGGTCTCTCAATCAAGTGTGCTACTCACCCCCTTGCCCTTCTTCATACCAACCTTATGGGACCATTTCCGGTTGAATCTCACTCTTGTAGCAGATACATCCTTACTCTTATTGACTATTCTGGCTTTGCCCTTCTCTCCTTCCTTCGAGAGAAGTCTGGTACTGCCATTGCTCTTAAGCAGCAGATTTCTTGGCTTGAGAATCAGTCTGGTTCTCGAGTTACCTCCATGCATTCAGATCATGGTGGGGAATTTATCAGAAAGGATACTCAATCATTCTTCTCAACCAGAGGTATCACTCACCAGACCTCTGTTCCTCACACTCCACAACAGAATGGACATGCAGAGAGATTTAATTGTACCATTATGGAAAAAGCTGAAGCAATGCAACACCAAGCTTGCTTACCCCACATCTTTTGGCAAGATGCTGTCGAGATTTCCCTTCACATCTACAACTGACAGCCTCTTTGTCATCATCAATGGAAAACTCCCATTGAGTCATTCACTGGAAACAAACCAGATCTATCCTATTTCCGTGTATTCAGTTGTTCTGCCTTTGTATTCATTCCTCCAGAAATGAGGAAGGACAAACTATCTGCTAAGGCTGAAGAAATGACGTTCATTGACTATGAAGCCAACACCAAGGGTTGGAAATTCTGGTCACAAGCCAGACATTGTCTCTTTGTCTCCACCCACGCCACTTTTGATGAGAATCAGTTTCATTCCTGTTCCAGAGAGCTTGCCGATGAACCTGCCTTAATACCAGAAGACACTGCAAGCAACCTACCTAATGATGAACCATCACAGAGGAACCCGGACCCTCAACCACATGTCATCATCAATCTACCAGATCTTCAACCTCGATCTCGTCCTAGATCTCCATCACCACAATCATCACCTTCTAATTCTACACTTACTCCTCCATGGAGTCCTCCACCTTCTCCACCTCATTCTCCTCATCTTCTCCCTGTTAGCCTCTTTGGTGTTTTCCTGGTCCTTGTCGCTGTCTTTGCCCCTCTCGCCCTTCTCATTCCCATCACCGCGGTCACTATACTCC
>JBBPTB010000595.1:0-17362 GCA_038093875.1 Boletus tylopilopsis | reverse complement strand
GGATTCATCATCCAGAAGCCCCCCCCCCCCCTCGCGTTCAAAATCCTGCGCAGTCAGATGGCGAAGTCGGCGTCTGGCAGGGTGCAGACGCACAAGGAGGGGGCCCTGACGGCGACCAAACCCACCGCGCGTGCACCACGTGGATGTGCGTGGGGAACAGTCGTATACATACAGGACTAGATGACACACGCCCACACCCACCCAACCACCCACCTGCGCGTACACGGTGCGCCGAACACACACTCGCAGGGTCCTGGCACTGGCCGTTTCGTTCTCGTTGAGCAGGCACGGGGCACCTTTGCCAGTGCGCCGAGCGACGCGCCAGCGCCACCGGCGACACATCGGGCCCGATGTGATGCAATGACCGATCAGCCCGCGACACTGACTTGCCGAGCGTCAGTAACGCACAGGGCGTACATACAGGTAGGCACATACCCACGACGCCGACGGGGACACGCGAGTATCGTATCGCGAAACCCCTGCAGACACAGAAGAAGGGCGACCCCGTGATACAATCCCTCGACAACAAGCACGCACGCGCAACGCACATGCACGGATCTGGCATGTTGCCGCACGCGTTGTCGTAATAGACATGAGATTCACCCAAAAAAAAAGAACGCCACCGATTTTTTTTTTGCGATCAAGGGGTGGGATACTCATTATATCACCCGTGTTTGTCCCAGCGATGGGCGTGCATTCGCCACCCGACGGGCCATTTGAGATGATACAAGTCGTGTGGGGTGAGGGTGAAACAGACCGCGAGAGAAAACGTATGCGCCTGGATCCGATCGTCAACGGCCACAACATGATAGTTGAGCATACGCACTTGCTTGGAGGCAGCCCGATCATAGATAAAAAACTGGCGTACCCTTGCGATGTGGCGTGCAAAGGGACACGACCTCATCGTCAACAACAATGTGTCGTGTGAGGGTAATCAGTTTCCAGGAGGCCCTGCGTCGTTCGACATATGTACAATAGCCGGCGTGATCTTGCGACGGTCGACAATCGGGTTACAACGACACGATCTGCCGACGTTACCGATCATATCAAATCGTCAAAAGACAGATGACGCTGTAAAGAGATCCTATATCAGATAGAGCCACACAACGCTCTCATGCATGGGCCAAAAGAGATCGATAGATTACTTACTTGGCGTTGGATATAACATGACACGGGGCATGATTAAACAACCTCGTTCACCCATTCTAACAAGGAATAGGACAACGTCACCAAAACATCGTGTTCGTTCACAACCGGTATACCACGACCTCTCCCGAACCCGAGCCGAGAGCGATCAAACCCCGCGCCTCGTCATAGTCCAAACACGACCAGCCGTTTCCTTCGCTTTCGTGGATGACTTTAACCATTGCTTCCTGATTCAGCAGACCAGGAAAGGTGGCAACGATGAGTTTCTCCCCCGATGTGTTCGTGGACGCTTGCTGCATAAAGTTGTCGTCGGTTACTAACCCACCCGCGGCCCAATCCGAGGGCTGAACCCAAATTGCTGTGTGGTGGGACCCAAGGACAATGTCGCTACAACGAAGTGGACCCCGGTGGTTAAATGAGAAACTGGAGACCAGAGTGAAAGGGAACGACAAAGGGTCTGATTCCTCGCCAGCCAAAGAGGTATCCCGGTCCGGTGTATGACGGTTGAAGCTAGGATTCAGCGTCATGAATTGAAAATGTTCCGAGGGTCTCCACGGATCGCTTCCTTTGTTGCGGACGAGTAATGACAAGGGCGACTGAGAAGAAGTGGTAGAACAATGCGGTGCACATGGTCCTTTTGCGAGCGCTACACCATCGACCCAGCCAAATGATTTGAAAATGCGAGGCAAAACAACGTTGAGATCCTCTCCCGGTAGCACCATATGGGGCTCTTCGAAGATACAGATGGAACGAGCCCTCACGACAAAAATGCTGCCACGGGCAAAAACAACATGCAGTGGTTTGTCCTGCATATATTTGAGTGCACGATGACCAGCATTGTGTGGATCATTACCTGCCAAGTGTCGGGGCTCTTTAGCAATGCTTGTTCTTGTGTCCTCCAATTCAGTATTATCGTCTCGGAATCATGGTCACATAATGCAAGGATATCGCCATTAAGCGTAACCGGTTTGCTGGACGTGTCCAACGTCCTTTGGGATCGAATTGTCATACCACCCGTGTCATCCTCAGCGATGGAAAGGAGCTCGACAGTGGTACAACTAGATCAGGTTCAGTTAAACACCGTGCACAAGCCAACTCCAACACAAACCCAACACTGTGGACAGAAATGGCAATCGCTACGTCGGATTGGTCGTCCGAGTTGACCGCCATGCCATTGAACAGCGCTTTTCCAGGACTCCACTGTGCGACCATCTGAAGGGAATTACAATCCCTGATACACAATGTCCACCAGATGCCGATAGAAGTCGTGATTATCCAGCTCCTCCCGTGACGAGAAAGGAACTTGATGTCCTCGATTGCCCCGAATTTGATGGGAGTGGATACGACGTAATGAAGCGTTGTCGTTCGGGATCTCCAGTTGAGACCGAGCCTGTAGGCGCGCAGTGTCTGTCGTTCAAGATCCTTGGCAGAGAACAATGTCAGAGGATGTGTTGGGAATGGGATACCATTCCTGAGAACGTCGTTCGTGCAGGCCGCACTCCAAACGGCGTGTTGTTCAGATATGAAATAGAGCCGTCGAGATACCTATTGAGGTGAGAAACGACATGGATGTCGAAAACTGATGACAGGAAATGTCCATGATGCCCACCTGACGTAGGAGGAGGATCTCTGGGATGTCGAGTACAGTAAAGATGTAGATAAGGATGTCATGATTCAGTGCACCCAGAGATACAGACATCTGGGCCAACAAGCGTTTGACCGTAGGAGGGTAAGGAGTCGGAAGAGTACTGATCAGAGGTGCCACTTGAAGCCCAGAAAAGGCAACTTTGAACTGGCTTAGAATTGTGTAGTTGTACCACCGTCTGGAATGGCTTCAAGGGAATCTACAAGACATCAGCTTTCTTCTCGACTTCAATACCAGTCTCATGTTCCTGCATTCCTGCAAAAATTTCACAACCAAGTCAAGGGGATAGCGTCCGACGACGACGACGAACCACAATACTATGACGACGGATCAGGCAGACCCCCGATCCCCATTCGCCCAGCCATACCAGAGCGACCGAGTGATGACCCGGGAAGTGCTGGCGAGGACGATGAAGACGAGAAACCACAGGTGGTCGTGTTGAAAACTGGGAAACATCTCACAGAACGCGAGGCGGAGAACGAAAGGCGGAAAGGTGTCGTCGTTGTATTTTGTCGCATTTTGGCCACACTCATTTGTACTGGGACAGAGAAAGGGCTTCCTCCCCTCCCTGTGTCTGATGACGAGTCGAACAAGGACGACAAAAAACAGCCGTCGAAAGTTGCTGCCAAGTCGAAAAGGGCTGCGACCAGTCTGTCATTTTCGTCCTCAAATACAAAATCAAGCTCAAGCTCGAATAAGCTGAAACGACGGATTGTTATAGAGGGGGACAACAGCGGAGGCGAAGGTGAAAGGGTAAAAAAGGTACCGAAGAAGAAAACAAAGCGAGAGGGCAAGAGTTTGCTGTCATTTGGAGAAGATGTTTGATGTTCGAGACGGCCCATCTCCCTCCTATCATCGTAGGTCACTACTGCGCCGTTCTAATTCTCGAACGCCAAGTTGACTCAGGAGCTAGCAGAACCGTCAACTTGTTTCGCTGGATGCAGTCATTGTTGTGACAGTACGCATCCCGTCCCGACGGCAACGTCGTACCTACTGGAGCGAATAGCTGCTCCTGCGCGGATGGAGGTAATTCTCTCATCCGTGACGACTCTTATCCAGGGATACGTATGTCCCTGTGGTCCATGTGTTACTTATTACGTCCACTCCTTGCCACTGGCAGCAACTTCATGCCCGTATGCCGTTGCTATCAAGCAGCTTTCACGTTTCCCTGCCTTCTCGAATCTCTCATGCTATCTTCTTTGGTCGTTGTTCATACCACATCGCGTTTTTGGAGCAATTACATTACCCGTTTACACGGCACTATACCTCGTTTCGCCGGCCAGTCCGCACAAGAACGATTACTCACCGTCCCGCGGAAATGGCAGTTGGCTATGCCCAAGGTGACAGCCGTCGGGACCACCTCGATCATAGGTTCTTGTCACTTGCAAGGTCTCTACGGTCAACCGAGTTTCGAACTCAGAATGATATGGAGACATGGATCTGGAACGGTAGGTCTGGAATCTGAATGCATGCAACCCGTGGCGTACGTGCTCTCCACATTTCCCGCTATAAACGTGTGTATGCGAACTGAGGCAATGCACAGGTCATTCGTTGATACATTCGCTCGTCGCGATCACTCCTTTTCTCCGGTACGTACTGTCAACTCGAGACCTTGTTATCAATCGCATTGATCGAGTGTGATGCTCACGTATTAGGTATATTCAGGAGGTGTTTTCGCGGCATGAAGCGAGAGAACGACGGTATCGAGTCGATGGAGTCCAGCCTCGTGCGCGCAGGCAGCATGAGCAGCAGACCGCTGCGCAAGCCATGACTCAGACGCAGCACCTGGACACGTCGGATGGAGTTCGTTTTACATAACTCCATACCATTTATTATTGAATAGGTATTTCACCTTGATGGCCTGTTGTTCTGTTTTTCACCAGAGTCCCATTTGAGAAAGTGTGCTGGATCGTCATGTGGCTCCACCAGCGTGGGTTCCGCGGTAAACATCTCAAGAGAGGATGAAAGCGTTATTTTTATAGGCGCAAAATCCCCGCATACCAACTCTGGAATCGAGACAGCCTGTATAGATTGCCTATCATGCCTCAACCCGGCATCGGACGATCGGAGGATAGGTAAGTCGACACCTCTTCTGTAACTCACATGTGGAGAATTTGCCAAATTTTACCATGCAGAACACGACGAAATTAACATCGCGATTTTTCCTGGAAACACTCCGTAACTTTACGCATGAGGAAATCATCACCTTGCCTGGAGGAACAGGTCGACGTTACAATACATATGTTGCACGGACATTGACAGGTAAGCCGGTATGCAAGGCCGATGACGTCCCGTGAGACTATTAGCCAGCCTATAGGAAATACCACGCACTGGCATGGCAAAAGTTGCTGAGCCCGGGGTGGCTACAGGAATTTTTACGAGATTAGCGCCTGTCCCCGTTGCGGCTTGAAGAACTTCAGATATGCGTGCCACAGCTCCCAAGGCACAACCCCCATCGTTTTGGAGCCCCAACGCGGGTTTCACCCAGGCTATACGTATCGTCATGTCTTCCAGCCCCTCTGGCAGCGCTCAGGCGCCTACAACAGGAATCCGACCGCGTCAACGGCACAGCAAATAAATTCGGTCGAAATATGGGCAATACGACTTGTGTTTGTCTTCCAGGCACTCGCTATGCATTTGTGGGATCTTATGGTCTGTCAAAATCCTGTACTGCAGCAATATCGTCTAAAAATCACTTGGAAAATTTTTGTAAGACATACCATCAGCATATTTGGTTTTCATTATTTCGATGATACAGTTGGGTTGACTGAAGGAAGACCTATTGAGGTGGGGCATCTTTTCCACGTTTATTTTGCACTCATGCACTTCCATAGAGTATCTAATGACCCAGTTCATGGGTTACGATAACGCCGACTGGAAAACAGCCTGAAATGCAGGTAGTGATTCCATGACTCAGAGTTTGGTGGAAGAAATGTCTCACTGAGGGCGATGGATCTCCCAGAACGCAGGTGTCGCTATTTCGTACTCCCTAGGCCGAGCTTGTGCGTGCGATGTTATCTTTGCGAATCCCTGTAACATTCGTGCAGGGAAGTGTGCCGTCGAGGTTTTGAAGCAATGATCCGAAGTTGTGGGCACGATGATGCATGTTCTCGACGAGAATGGTGCGCAAGCGAGATCATCTTGCTTTGACCACCAACAATAACCCAATACTCAGAAACACCACGAGATGACATTCGCTAGTCGGAACAATATCAAAGAACCTTGACTTGTTCGGGGATCTCCTTCGTATGGAAGAAACGCCTGTTTGGCGTATCACAGTACCCACGAGAGGTTTGACATACTTTGCTCCTTGGTCTCTACTATTTCGTGATGTTGACCTCAATGCCTCCAGAGTGATGTACTAGATGGATGGTCGTATCGGCGGATATCCTACTAATAAGGGTTTCTTCATTCTACCACACATTCAGGATGGAGTGTACTTCGCGGTGGTATAATAGAAAGATTCTAATCGTATCCAAGTTAGTATCTCGGATCCTCGCTCTTGTTCACTTATGATGACTATAGATTTGTTAGACGTCAATAGGGTTTCAATCAGTCGTTCGTAGCCCCAGAATGACAGTCCATAATTACGCAGAACGCTAGCACCTAGGTCTCCGTTGATTCCAGCTGGTTAGCTATGGGGTTATTTGAGTTACTAGAGTGTATATTACCAGTGGCAAATCTGCAGCATATATGCAGGTTGATGATTCCGCGGTCACGGTGTAAGACACGACGCGTCGCGATTGGTCGCGCCTTTGCTAAATCTCTTCAGGGGCTAGTAGCGTTGATCCTACCCTCGCGTCTCTGCCTGCGATCTCTTGGATCCATTGTCATCTTGCCATGGTCCCAGCTCAAGTACCTATCGTTGACTACGAAAATCCTTGTTACTGTCCAAAACCATTCCAGCCTCGTCTAGGTTCTACGTCGCCTCGAAAATCATCAACAACCATAGCATACAGCCACGAAGGCGTGAAAAAACCCAGCTTTGACGCGTCAACGGGCGGGTCCGGTACTTTTGCTTACAGACGGGAACGTGTCAGAAAACGCAAAGAACCCGTCATTGGACATCGTAACCAGCTGGCGAGCATCCCATTCAGCTCAAGCCCTTGTGACAGGCTTCCCTCTGTTCTAGATAGAAAAGGCCCGGCTAGGAGACGCGCAATGTATGCAATCTCAGCAAGGGAGCCGCTTCCGTTTGAGTTTCCCTTCGGAGAGCGGAAAGAAGCGTGCAGCATCAAACAAGAATACACCACTCCAGACTTGGCGGCGTCCTCGGGTCAAGATGGACGGATCCGTCAAGTTTTAAAGGAATGGTATGAGAGATCGCCAGGTAGTCCAACTGATTTATTTCTGGAAATCTCATTTGCTTGTCATCGTTACTTCAAGTTGACTGACTCATCAGTACTATTAGCGTTTGCTCCGGAATGCGGCATGGAGCAGACTGTAACAACGCGGACGCTGCTTTTACGCCTGGATGAAGTTTTTCCCCAAATTGGCTTTAGAGAGGCGGCAGAAGCAGTCGAGCACATGTGGCCAGAGATTAATGCGGAATTTCGTTCTGAGCGACACCAAGCTCTTGTCGATTTGCTCGCAGGGAGGGGTACACTCCTAGTTATATCTCCCCTCTAAGCACACTTAATACTTTTTCAGGTGCTCTGAACGAGTACGTGCTGACTGTGCTTTATGATGCAGAGTTCCATCATCTGGACCTCGGGCCAACGCTGTGTGGTGTAAACGAATTAGACCTACCTCGAGGTGATGTTATGCGTGGTACGGACCTGACTTTGCTACTTGGTTGCGGCATAATTCTACATCTGTCGCAGTTTTCAGCCAGCCCGGGTGGTTCAAGTATCTCAAGACGCTTTCGTTCGCTGGAGGACGCTTCCAAGATGACTTTTCACTTGTTCATCTTCGGCCGCTTGGCCAGATTGAGGGGCTCGTCCTGGCAGACACAGGCATCGGGAACGAAGGGTATGCTTAGAATTCTTGACGTCTTCTGGGTCTAGATCATGGCTTCTCCAGGATATTTCACATCGTGGCTCTGAAGCACAAGTTACGACACCTCGACTTGTCAGGAAATCCCTTGATCGACGATGGCTCGATACCTGCTCTCATATTATTCGAAAACCTGCAATATCTCTCTGTATTCGGAACGGCTGTCTCGATGCCAGGACTCCGCAAACTGGCAATGGCTATGAGAGAAGGTGAACGTGTTATGGACGTCGAGATTCCCAGCACGTGCAAGAGTTATATTGATGGTGGGTCTGGTGATCGTCCTGTGCCTTCACATGATCTGATGGTATTGTCAGGCATGAACAAGCAATACCTTTTGTACCCGACCCCTCCGCTCATTTCAGATCCCAATGTTGTGAGCATGTTATCCAAGGCAGCCCTCTCGCGCAATCTCGAGGCCCATGCAGCCATCAATCCGAGCATAATCTCGACTGGGCCACACGACGAGATGGAGGAGAGGCTCAAGAAGATTTTGGAGGTGAGGTACCATGACCTCGTCGTCCGAGAGATGCTGTCTGGACAGGGCGAAGCAAGGTAGTATGGCTCGTGCACTCGCTCGCTTCGGCTGGTAGTCTTCCGTTGACGATGTTCGCATGTGATTACATAGCTACAGATTACCTAATGAATGATGTAGCCGCAGCAACAAGGCAAGGCGTCTTTTGCGCTGTAATGCAATTCGTGTTACTGTCAGTTGGATTATAAGGTCCCTTCGACTCTTTACTTCCGCCTCTCTTATCACCACCATGGGCAACTCTGGAAGTGCACAACGTCTCGCCAATATCTCCGCCAAGCACTCGGCGCGAGAAAAGGCACTGGCATTGGCTTCTCCGTACGACAGCGTCACTCATGACCCCTTTCTGCACGCGACAGGTAGAGGGTCGTCTGAATCATCGAGTAGTTTGATCATACATTCTTTTTTAGCCACAGAGATCGTCGAGAACATCGCTTCCGGCAAATGGACCGCGTCGCAAGTTCTTGACGCATACATGGCGCGTGCAGTGGTCTCTCAAGCCAAGACGAACTGCGTCACCGAAGGTTAATTCAGAAAGAAATTTGTTCCTCTCTGTGATGCCAATTCCTCGTTAGTTCTCTTTGAAGATGCGAAGAAGCAAGCGAAAGAGCTCGACGAGGAATTTGCTCGTACGGGAAAGTTGCGCGGACCTCTGCATGGCGTTCCGATGAGCTTCAAAGACCAATGTAGGCATTTTCACACAATTCCGTACGTTCACAGTTCAATGTATGCGCAGACGAAATCGCCGGTTATGACGCGACTATCGGTTTCACTCACTGGGCCAACAATCCATCCAACAGGGATGCCTTTGTGAGTTCACAATTCACGCGATGTCGTTTTCTCATCCATATTCCATCTATTAAGCTTGTGGCTCAGTGCAAACGAGCAGGAGCCATCATAATCGTTAAAACTAACGTGCCTCAAACAATGTTCGCTTTCGAATGTTCCAATGCCCTTTGGGGTCGAACGACGAACCCGTGGGATGACAAATATACCTGCGGAGGCAGCTCTGGCGGAGGTTCGCTTCCCGTACTCTGGTTGTAATGCAACTGATTTGGCGTGGATATATCCAGAAGCTGCCTTGTTAGCAATGGATGGATCGGCCCTCGGTGTTGGGTCAGACATCGGAGGAAGTCTACGTATACCTGCTTCATATTGCGGTATTTACTCTATCAAGCCTTCGGCTGACCGGGTGAGCAGTGATGGAGCAAACGGTATGGTCGTAGGGTCTATTCGTCACACAAATTATACTAACTTTCTACTTCACCAAGACTGTAACCCTGGGTACGAGGCTATTCGGGTATCATTTGGCCCAATGGGGAGGTACGGAATCTTGATCGAGTTTAATTGGCTTTGCTCACCAAGATGATAGGTCAGTTAGGGACTGTGAACTGTTCTGTCGCGTTATATTTGGTGAACTAGATGGCGCCAATCAAAATGTTCCTGTACCGTTTCGTCCTGTCGAGTTACCCAACAAACTTAAATTTGGGTATTATTTCTCTGGCAGGTTTTTTCCCTCTTGTCACTACACCCAGAACCGATAATGATTCTGATTCATAGATGAAATAATACAGTCTTCCCCCGCAAACATCCGAGCTGTCCTGGAGACAGTCAGCGCCTTGATGTCTCAGGGACATGAATGTGTCGAATTCTCGCCTTCGCTAAGTGTGTTCGTGTCATTTGGTGTTTGGACATTTACTAATGTCTTACTAGGCCGTGAGGTCATGACGACGTTTGTGGCACTCACTACTGCCGACGGCCACAAGAAAATGCTTTCAGCGATTAAGCTTGACCCTATAGTACGAGTGGTCAAGTCAGACTTTGATTCCTGTTTCTAAATGAATTGTTGCGCAGGAGCCCAGCTTGTTTCTTTCAACTCTAGGTCCCAAGCTTCCAGGTTAGAAATTTCACTGTTCGTAGGAAGATAGCTCAACTGTTCCCCCTCACACATAGGCTTTGTACGCCGCTTGATTTCTTGGGCAGCTCGCACGTTTTACGGGGACAAACTTTTCCATGACTTCTTCTCGCTTGCACGCACAAAATCCGTGTCCGAATTCATAGAGTTCACCGATCGCCGCAACAAGGTTATCAAAGCATGGTATAAGGAAGTGAGTACGAGTGACATCTCGGGGAAGGCATCTTCATGAGATCCACTTCAAATAGGTTTGGGACCAACATGGCTTTGACGGGATTATCGCACCTGTCCAGTCACTACCCACCGTCCCCCACGGGTAAGCATTGTCATCCACTTTTAGGTCTCGTTGGTTACACACGCTCTCCAGTGGCTGTGCGATGCTCGCACCTCTTGCAGTGTGTACGCTCCTCTACAACCTCATCGATTCGCCTGTGGGTGTCATCCCTGTCACGCGCGTCGAACCCACCAAGGATGCTCTCGCGGCCGACTTTGTCCCAGGCGTGGCAGGTACCTCTACGATTCTCGAGAAAAGCATGTACACGGGCGCAACGCCAGCGTACGATCCTGTGGGGATGGCGGGCATCCCGATAGGGGTGCAAGTCGTGGGCAAAAAATGGGAAGACGAAAAGGTGTTGGCGATGATGAAGGTCGTGGACGACGCGCTGGGGGCGGCACGTGGTTTCGGTCCTGGAACCTGGAGGCCGCAATAGTGCGTTGTGCGACTTGTTTGTCTCCCCATTTCTCTTTATTCAGGATGGACTGTTCGTGGACTTGTGTAGGTTTGTGTATGTGTACGATGTTTAGTTGGGTTAGACTGGTGGCGAGCGTGTGCGCGAAAGAATAGATCATCGTGTGTGTACAAGATTATGGTATAGATTGGTCCGATCATCGATACATTATCACCCTTATTATCGCGAGAATATGCCCATGCGACCGACCGAGTGCAGTCTATGACAGGGGAGCGAACCATCGGCGCGAGAGCAGACACGAGAAAAGAAGAAGCACGAGGGCAAACGAGAAATAGAAATGCAACGTTGTAGTGAAAGCGAGACCACATATATGCAATGCGTGAGAGCAGGAACGAGCGAGCGAGACAGAGATGGAACAGAAAACCGCAATCAGACGTCGAGAGGAAACACAGGCAAATGAAGACGACAGGAAAGGACACGAGACGAGACGAGAACGATGGACACGGACAACAGGGAGGAGAACACCAAAGCAAAACAAAACAAAGACAAGAGGAGATTCCGCCAACGAACACCAACCCGAAACGGGAACCAGGCATTTCTGCGAACCGCCATCGACATCGTTGGATCGACGCGTAGTGATGCAAGGGGTGGGGATTACTTACCTTGCTCATTAGGAGGGGGTTCATCTTCGAATCGTTGATCAACCCCGCGTTTCGGACCGACGTCGGCCGGCTTTCCACGTGCGTGAGGACCCGGAGGAAGACTCTGGAGACGAGCATGTGGCATCTTGCTGGGGTTGCCCTTGAGATTCCGAATGGGTTCTGACGCGCCGGGCGGTCATTAGGCCTCCTGGGTCTTGGACATACTCAATACCGGAACGCGGGGGTGGTTGAGGCTGAGGAATATGCGTGTGTCGGTCATATGGAGCCATGTGCTGTGGGTGCGGGTGCGTGGCGACCGAAGTGGTCGGCGCTACCGCAAACGATGAGGAAGACGACAAGGCGACAAAGGATGTGCTGGACGTGGCAGCCGGCATCGGTCGAGTCTGAGGATAAGTGGGGAAGGAGCTCTGGCCGAACGACGGTTGACCGAAGCGAACAGCAGCGTGTCCGGGCCCACTGGCATCGGCACTGGGAAGTGGCCCTTGTTGGTGTCGAGGAGATTGGGAAGGGTACGGGCTCCCACCAGCGCGTCGAGTCGAAGAGCGGGCACGACCTTCTCCGACTACATGTCCTTCGTTCCGTAGTCCCGGGTCAATTGTGACATCTTCGGCAGACATGGAGGATCGACCGGGCGCAGGACTATTCCGATCGTCTTCCATTTCCGACGTCTCTTCCTCTTCCTCCGAGGAAATCATTCGGTTCTTGGGTCGACGCTTCCTAAGCCGTTTGTATCCCTCTCCACCAGAAACGTCCAACTGCCAGTAATTTCCTTTGCCCGGTTCTGTGATCGCACGAGGAACATGCTTGAAGACCTGGTTCAACGACAGGTTGTGTCTGATCGAGTTCTGATCGCGCTTCACAGTTAGGCAGGGGCATGCTATTGAGAACAAAATCGCACCTTCCATGCCTTGTCGTGTTTGTGATCGCGAAACCACTGGAAGCGATTTTCCAGCGCCGCATAGATTTCCTGCAAAGTCAATTGCTTGTTGGGGCTACCGTATATTGCCAGTTTAACCAACATGGGCAACGGTGTTGTCGGTTTTTCCCCAGGGGGTGGATCGGGCAACGTTTGCAGACCGATGGGATCGTGAGCCGAAAGTCCGAGCTGCTGGCGGAGGTACGGGCCAGCGTCCGGGAAGCGAGAGCGAGAGCTAGTTGTAGGGGTGACAGGCGACAATGAGAACGTTGACATGTTTGGGGGCTGAGTGGAGACGGGCATCACCGAGGACGACGCAGACCCTTGCGAAGTCATCGTTTGATAGTTCATTTGAGTTGAGACGTTGACCCGCCCATCGACATCGTCGCCAAAGACACCATAAGGCTGGGAAGCGTTGCGATAGTATGATCCGCCAATATTCTGAGGTTGTTCCCCGTATCGCACATGTTCTAAACCGACGCGGTGTGATCCTTGGTAAGCAGGGTAGTATTGGGGATAGGCATGGGGAGGCAATGGGTACTGGGAGGCGGGTTCGACGAAAGGGAGTTGTTGACTAGAAGTGGAAGATGAAGATGAAGCACTCCAGTTGCTTTCTATGCTATGCTGCGACTCCGAAGGACTCGTACCGCCGTCGTATGAAAATGCCTTGGCGGAGAATTAGCCCCGAGTAGAGTTTCAGAAATAAACTCACATGTTGGTTGTCATGATTTGGTCGTTGATAAGGATTGAGCACTCGCGGATGCAGAGCGGGGTGGGCATGAAGCTCCGCCTGGGGAACCCGGGGTGGCACGTATGGTGCGTCATCATATTTGCCTGGGGTGTCCAGAATGGATCAGGGGTAGCCCACCTTATGGTGAGAAGCTGTTCCAGTGGTGAAACGAAGCACGCTGGACATACCTAAGGGCTGGTCGCCGGCTCTGCCGAGGGTGGAATCGGGATGTGCCTCTCCGTGAGAAGGGTTGAGAGGGCGCAAGATCAGGGCGTCTTCGGGGAGTGTGGGATAATTATGGAAGACCGGTGAGCCAGGTCCCCATCGAGTTGGTGAGTTATCACCACTGGCAGACATGCCAGAAGAAAATGCTTCGTGGTTTCATCGTTGTAAAAATAAGTAGTGGACCCACAGAACCAAATATACGTGAACAACACGAATTCAGGATGAGTCCAATGGAGATGCGACGCGTCCCAGAATTGATCCCGTGATAAGTTGATGGACACAAAGGAGATAAGATAATGCATGTGTAATAAGTAAAAGGGTAAACGGCAACCACCGAGAAATAAATTAACCGTACCTTGGAATGGAGTGCCAGTGTAAGGGACGGACATGGCGGGTGCAAAAGGGAAAAGCATGCAAGTAGGATGCTTTGTGGGTGCTCAGGTGGTGTTTTTTCCCTGCGTTTGGAATGTGGGCGGTCCCTCCTTTTAACCCGTCTCGCCTCCGTGACACGCGGCATCTTGAAGTTACCCAAGAAAGCTAAAACCAAGAAGATGCTGTACATGCTGATTTCCGTGATTGTCTGTTCAACGTGCGAAAGGTATGTGTCAGCTCCTTGCAGACGGCGCTTCCTGGAGAAGATACCTCTCTGGGTAACTTTTGGTGGCGATGTTGTTGGTGAGGCCCTTCTTACCCAATCAAGTAACCACGCTGATTGCGTTGGTGCAGTTTGGGCACGGTGCAGTTAAAAAATTACTTGTTATGGTGTTCCCATTCTCACCCATCCACGACAGCGCCTTGCAATCAGAGTATCAAAATATTTTATAACCTAATGCTGATGGGTCGTCAAAGTCGAAGACGCAGCGTTGCTACGCTCAGTGTGGAACTGAACCGTCGCCAGGTGAGCCCAGAGACCTCGGGCTTCCTGGGACCCAATAACCAGCCTCCTGACGAAGTGTAGTCAAAGAGGGGAACGAGTCGCTGAGTTCTTTTTAGAAATCGCACAGAGATCTTCGGGATACATTGGGCTTTGAGCACGTAGGCCAGTCCCTTTGTTTATCGTATCCGTCATTGCATTGTCCATTTTTCTTATCGAAAATATGGATGTGGAATTTGTTCCTGTCTCCCGTTCTGCTTTATCTGGTTCTAGGCTTGGTACTATCACACGTGCCCGGGAGCAAGATCGCGTCTACTTTTCTTCTATGGTAAGTAGCTGAGATCCCCCAATAGAGGTCCCCCACGAACTCAGGCGAAGCATGGAGCGTCGATCTCTATTTCAGATCCCACTACGGAGCCTCGAATGACGGCAAGCAGCAACTGGATGTGTCAGGTGTGCAGATATCTGAACCTTGCATTGAATCAGGGGTGGACACTGACAAGGGACGTGGGCTTCGCTGACATCTTTTTCGAGACTTGGTCAGCGTAAGGCATTTTTTGATACCAATCCGAAAAGCTCGCGGGCCTCCATGGATTTACCCTCGCTTGAGTGAAGGTGCAGTCAGCATGAACATCGGATAAGTCTCGATTCTCCGTTCCTGAGTACGTCTTTTCATCGGACCAGCGTTTGTCCTAGTCTCCAGCAGTGTGTGTCATGACTGTCAGAGAATTTTATCTATGCTATGACCATTATTCCATCTGCTACGAACTGGGGGTCATTACTACCAAACACGCGCTTCTCATCCATGGATTAAGTACGGTTATCCGCCCGAATTTACGGTGGCGGTGCGTAACATCATCTTCTCACACCCGGCAACGCATCGTGTTCAGTCTGGTGGCTAAAGGTACGACCCGGCTTCCATATTGGATTACGCCGCACCAGAGTAATACTTGCCCATCTCATTGTCAGGTTGCTTCCTCACTGCACCCAATCTCATCGGACATAGTCCACAGTCACAACCGACTACCGTGTCAGCTCCATCACAGAAGATCTCTGCCTATACCTGCAGCAAGAAACCACGACTTGATCGTTGGTCGTTCTTTGGGCGTATTCATGGTCATTTCCATTATCCCTGTTCTTCCTTCCTTTATAGCAATCGTTCTTGTCGATCCACCTTTGAAGTTCTTTGAAAGTGTGTTCTTTTTGCGCCAACCATAAGTTGGCGGACGCCCATCCCGCCGAGAACCCTTGATGGAAGGCCGAGATTGCATCAGTAGAGATCGGGCCGCGTCGGTGCGTCGGCGCTGTGCACGAGATCTGCGCGGTGAGTGTGGCCATCATCGCAATGACTTGTGTGCTAATCTGATTGGTACCCGTTAGTGCTTTTTCGATTACCTTGTTGGTGGTCCCTACTACCATCATTGAACTCTGCCCGGTTAAAGATCTAGAACGCTACCCCTGCATTCGGCCTATTATCCAGAATGACGCTGCTGATGTCGTAGTTGAGGAGGCACCGAAGGCGGTTGCCGAGTTGGCAGTAGCTTTCATGATTATGAGGACAATGGTCACCAGGGGTCCCCAAGTTAGTGTCAGCATCAGCAACTTGAAATTGACATGTACTTTTCCACATCTTGCATGCTTTCGGCATCTTTTGACCAGGTGAGCCTCGACAACCGCATGAAAGTTGATGAGCCCCGAAAGTCGTTGCATTTTGTAACGCTTTGGTGCTCCACTTTTCTTGTATATGGCAAGTGATGCGTAGTAGTTGAATTTTTATCTTTATTTTTTCACGTTTAAGTCCTCCGAAACGTGAAACATTTATCTGTTTCACATGGTACTGCGTCGAATGTCCGGGAACAATAAGTAACTGGGGCAAGCCGCCACAAAATGACTGAACCTTGCACCGAATCAGGCAGGTGATCGGTAGTTGTGTGCTCCCGATATTCAAACAAGGACTATGTACTGCAGTGTCGGATGCCTCTTTGGCAATCCTACTGCGAATACAAACAAGGCAAACCCCTGAAGCTCTGTATTACTGTACGTAGTCTTTCTTCACATGGCGTATGCAATCCTTATCTTAGTTCGCGAGCCTGGTTTGTCCTACGATATTTAGGCGATGTGGAGACCATCTGGAACCCTCCCGGACCTTCGCAGTCCCGCTTGGGTTGAATTATTCAATTGCAAGGTGGAATCAGCCGTGGCAATTCCACTCGTGGACATCGGCTAAAGTTCCCTGAGCGGAGCCAGTGGATCGAGGAGACCCCATAAGAATCATGGCAATCTGTTTCAAATTCTGTTCAGTCCTTTTCTCTCGTCCACCTCCTCTGTCCTGGGTACATCCATTTCATTTGACTAGCTTCTGTTCTAGTCTCTAACCCAGCCCTAGTGAATTCATCATCTCCTACCTTCACCATCATGATCAGTATCCCCTCTGCTACAAGCTGGGGGTCACCCACTGCCACCAAACACGCACTTCTCATCCATGGATTAACTTCATCCTCCCTCACCTGGCAATGTGTTGCGTCCGATCTTGCTGTTAAAGGTACGATATTGCTATATTAGATCATGTCATACGAGAGTACTCACAAGTTGCAGGTTACTTTCTGACTGCCCCCAACCTCATCGGGCATGGGTTTAGAGTCGGAACCGACTACCGCGTCAGCGCTATCGCAGAAGACCTCCGCCCATATTTAGAAGCAAGGAACTATGACTTGATCATCGGTCATTCCTTGGGTGCATTGGCAGTCATCGCACTCTTCGAGGTTCTTCCTCCGTCGACCGCAATCGTCCTTCTCGACCCCCCCATGGATATTGCAACAGAGAAGATTCCCTTCTTTGAAAACATGTTCACCGAGATTTGCGCCAACCCTAAATCGGCGGACGCGCATGCCGCTGAGAACCCTTTATGGAACACTGAAGATTGCATCGGCAGGGAGATCGGGCCGCGGCTGTGTTCTGTCAGCGCGGTGCACGAGGTTTGGGCGGTGAGTGTGGCCATCGTAGCGGTGGCTTGTGTACTAATCTGATTGGTATCAT
>JBBPTB010000594.1:0-17410 GCA_038093875.1 Boletus tylopilopsis | reverse complement strand
GAATATATATATGAGAAGTGAGAAAGAAAAATGAGAAAAGAGCTGATAGAGAGGATGGTCGAGTCCCGGTGGCCTTATATACTGGAGGCATGTGGTGTTGATCAGTGCATCCAGTGTCCAATGGGGCGGTACGAGTCCGCCTGGCGTCGTTGCCGTAGCATTCGCGGAGCGGTGCAACGCTGGGCGTTCAGCACAGTGCAGAACACGTTCCCGTTTCCCTACCGTCAATTTCAGACGTCACAAGGAACGCGATTACTTGAAGTGACGAGTTTTGCCCGGTCCGACGCGTTCAAATGCAGGTCTTCCTCCCGAAATGACAAGCACACGGACCATGGTCGTCGACAGGCACAATAATTGACGCCGTAGTGCTCTGATCTCCACCGCCTCTCACGGCCACAGGTTAGCCGCAGTTGAGAGAGGGCGACATATGAGGTAACAGGGGAACTTTACTCCGTCTGAGCCGAAGTTAACGGAACACAATCAGCCCGAGCGGGGTTTAGGATCCTGGATTAATCAATGCATACCTTGTCATACATAGTTCTGCTAATGGCCACCACGATTGCATTCGTGAGTCGTGGCTGAGGTGGTGAGTCGTATCCACGCACAAGCACTTGATGATGGCAGACGCACGATAGGATTGCTATAGTAGTATGATCGACCTGTTCATAGTTGAAGCGAATGTTAGGTTGTTTGCTCCGACTCGGATATTGATGGGACAAACGGACCAGATGAAATGGATCGGGTGCGAGAGTGGGAGGTAGATGGGATAAACGAGGTATGAAGAGGCGAGGCTGGAGGTGTTTGGAAGATAGGAAAAAGGTGTGTACTGATGTTGTTGACCACCATCGAGGAGGTCGACGGGAGCCGGCCTGGGATGGCGTAGGGGAGCGCAAGGGCGGCCAATGGGCCCGGCGCTACAACAATCTGTCGTAAGCCTCGAGACCTCCTGGTACGTGCAGAGAGCAGGTTGCTCACCTTCCTTGTCACCGTCGTCCGTCGATCTCGTTTCCATCGTGCGAGCGCAACAATCACGAATGCCTAGCAAACGACTGGTCAAACCCCAGGTAACCACTGAAAGAAACGGTGAGTATCTCGAGGGTGGGGAACAGGACACTACGACTTACGTTACGAACACGACGAAAAAGATGGAAATCGCAATGCCCATAGGATCGTAGGGTGTTCCGATGGCAGCATCGCCCGTGGTGGCATTTGCTGTCACGGCTGACAAGGTGGCTGTGACCCCCAAGGCCGTTGTCACACTCCCCATGGCGATCTTGACAGCTGGGTCCACCTCAGCCAGCTTTCCCGAGACCTCATTCCGGCGATGATCATGCCAAATTCGTGCTGGCGGGACCGGAGATTTGAGAGCGGGCATTACGACACCGAATCCGGTCCCAATCAAGATTGCTCGATCATCGGCGGCGGCAGCAGGGACTATAAAAAAAACAAGTCGTCAGTGTTCTGGTCAATCGAAAGCAAAAGAGGAAGACAGGAGAGAAAGGCTTTGAGTAAAATGACGACCAATAACAGGAAGAGAACTGACAGCGTCATAGAAACGAGAAACCCGAAGAAAGGAGAGAACCCCTGTCAAGGCTCAACGGTGGTTCGAGGTTAGTAACGGGGGTATAAAGTTGTGTAAGGCAATAGCAATTTGTCATCGGGCGTGACAATGACGGTCGGCATGCATAGCAGCAAGGAGAACAATGCAAACTCCACCAAATATCTCAGGAAATTGAAGAACTTGCCCAAGGTCACGGTGATGCAGATCCCAACAAAAAAGTATCAGATTGATATGTACTACTACAAAGGTGGCAAATCAGCGCCCCGAAATATCATACACTTTGCGTTGTTTGGGAGGAACTTGATGAGGAACCACGGGAGCTCGGCAAAAGGTGTCATAAAATGTCTGACAGTAGAAATGAGCCACACCTGACTCCACAGCATAAACTTTCGAATCATCTCCTGCAGCGAGCACTTCGGACAACGAGGGAGGGAAACCAGGCCAAGTGGACATGAACATTCGGAAGGCCTCAATGAATGGTCGCTTCTCTTGGGGCGACAGCGCGGAGATCCCTTGATTGGAAGATGGAAAAGCTCTGGAGGACTCTGCAAGGGTGCTGGCCAGTGGGAATATCTGCATCACCAGTTAAGCACAGCGACTCATAACAAAAAAGAAAGTAACTCTCCTCAAGAAGTTGCCCAAACCTATCAATGTTACCATCAGACCAGAGATGAGGAACAACTTTCTTGTCCAGCGCAAGTAGCTCGAAACGAAACCCAAGTTCATACAGATCCCAAAGAATGAGACCGGAGGTGTAGTCGTCCAGCTGCGGCAGCTCCTTGGAAGGAATAGTGACATCCCGAATGGACAAGTCGGCCTCAGGCGGATGGTCCTGCTTGATGGAGATGAGCTCCCGAAAGAGTTCCCTTGCCTCTTCGAATGAGCGTCCCGAATCGGTTTCTTTGGTTGCTTCCGGCATTCGACTCAAGAAGTCACGCCAGAGTTGAACCCGAGCGGGCTCCGCAGAGGAGACTGACAGCCTGCTGATCCATGCCGAGCGGCAGGCCAACCACGTTCGAAGGTAGATAACGCGTCGATGAGTGCGAACAAAAAGCCGAGGAGGGGGGAAGTAACAGTAGATCGCAGGAGAGTTGCCTGGTTGCCGCTGTATGTCGTCCATAGCGTTTCGCCATACAGGAATCCAGGGAGGAGCGAAGGGGACGTCTAGTTCCTGCCAGGTTACATCTTGTAGAGGGATCTTAGCAGGACGATCTAGAGACGACAAAGTTGCTCTTTCAGAATGTGGCTTACAGCAGAAGCAGCTTACCATAAAGTGACGTCTTCTTATTCTTGCGTGCTGTCCGGACAGGACCAGTTACCGTCCGGACGGTTACCTGCGTAACACTGCTGGAGGGTGCCGAAGAGGTCGGTTCGGGAGCGGGAAATGGAGATGGAGTTGAGGTAGCTTTGTCATTTGAATTGAGCGAAGGCTTTTCTAGGAGTGTGTGAGTGAAAATGTCGGGGGAAATGTAGCTTGCTTGTCGGGTGTGCATATGACGCTGGAAACCACCAGGTGATTTGGCAGCGGGCAACATGAATCGCTCAGCATCAGGGAAAACGGCAGGAGATGTGTCGATGGTGGAGGGTTGACGAACTTCAACAACCTGGCAAACCTTAAGGTCGTAGCTGAGCAGATCTTCCTTCCGTAGGAACCAAACAGGGACGCGTGCATCGAACATGATCTGACAGACATCAGGGTCGCTGGTAAACACACCCATAAACTGGGTAGAGGCACGGGTGCGAGGCTGACCATCCTTCCATCCATGGATCTCAATGTCAAGATAATCCAACATCGCAAAGATATCCAATGCGAGGCGCTGAAAATGAGCCACGTGGAGCTTCATGTCGAAAAATGTTAAAGGAAGGTCCTGCTATAATGTGAATAGAAGAATACAAATAGAGAAGCAGCGAAGTAACCTTGATTCGCATCAAAACTCGGTGACAAGCTTTCAACCACGCATGAAACCGGATTGGGCCAGTGTAGGAACGGTGTTCTCGGGCCCACTTCTGCACAGCCTTCTCTGCATCAAGATATATGGCCTCAAGCTTCGCAAATTCCAGCTGCCGCAGATGTCCAACAGCAAAATCAGAACCTGAGATAAGCTTGAATGATTGTTTGCCGACTTTCCACCAAAGCCTAAGCCGATCTTCGCGTTCAACGTTGGCTTCTTCTCGAAGGATACATCCTGCCCAACTATATGCATGACAGTGTAACTGGGGCCATTGAAAACAATCCCAGACACCGTAGCGTCCATCTTGCATCGGGAGAATGTTCTCGGAGTGAATGAAGGGTCGAGGAATGAAGTTGGAGTTGGGGGATGTGATAACCATGTCCTGGTGTACAGCAAGGACTCTGGCGTCGAATGGACCGAGTGCTGGAATTGGTGAATGACGGACCGGGCCGGTGAAGGTAGACCTTACCCTCATCATTGGCACGGAGGAAGTTCCGGTGGTTTCCAGTGGGGAGAGCGACAAGGATGGTCTCTTCAATTGGCATCAAATTTCCTAGGCAAAGAAAAAAAGGATCAACACGTGAAAGAGTTGATAGAAGAACAAAAGACAAGCGTGACACAACCGACCAGCTTGAACACTCCATTTGCGCTGTGTAAGCGCCTCTGATGAGTCTCATGTCCTCACAGGCTCCAAACCTTTTGTTGAGCAGTTGCAAGCATCAAGCTTGCGACTGAATTCTCGACGGAGGAGCACACCACATACTACTCCTCTGCATACCAACCCAAGAAGATTTGATACTCACTTTTGATAGGACAAATGAGAGAGGTGAAGATGGGCTGGTTGGTTACTAATGTTAGGCAGGGCGACACGCGGGCACAGCCGCATCGGCAGACTCGGAGCAATCAAAGCTTTATCGCAGCTGGGCGACTCGGAGACACTGACTCGGAGGCACGCGTCAGCGTGCTTCGAAACAAAATCGATTGTATTTTTCCGGGCTTTAATTTGTAGTGTTAATGGGACACATCGAGTAGGTTTCTTACGACGGGTGTGCCATGTCAGCCTGAGCAAAAAAACCGACCTCCCGGAACCGGAAAACTCCTGCCACGTCCTCTGGTCAACATCTCATATCCTCTTTGTCGCCGTCGACCACTCTTCTATGTCCGCCGTGGTCGCTGCCTTCTCAAAAGTCCTGCCTGCCATCAAGTCTGCTGTCTATGGCAGACATCTCTGCGGTCGCGGCGTCGATCACATCATCCTCCAATATTCCATGCAGAGTTTACGACGAAATACAAGATCACTCCCCTCCAGCACAAAGACCATCTTCCGTCTCGCCATCGGCTGTGAGCGCCTCGAGAAAATCCTCTGCACCGACCGAGAGGCACCCGTCAGCATCGACGCATCCTCCAAGCTCTCCCACAACACCTACAAATACCTTGTCGCCCCTATCATAGACTGCATTGCTGACCTGCTCTAACAAGCCCTCGCTGACTCGGGTCTCTTGCTCGACCAAATTGACTCCCTTGGTTGAGGGTGATTGAGAGGATCTTACCGCCAAGGGCGGCTTTGTATGCACGACCAGACGGCAAGGGACACGCGTGGTGCCACCGATGAGCTCGGCGCGAAGCCATCACCTGGCATGTACCTCTTGCACGGCGCAAAACCCAAAAAGAAAGGGTTCTATCCAGCCTTGCCAAGCGTAACAAGTCAAAAGACGCAGTCAACGCTCTCTGCAATGTCAGCAGGAGCATCAGCGTCGGCGAACAGGATACCGCATCAGAAGGTGACAAGGGAATATCGATGCCTTGGAATTTCCAGGTGGGCATCGTATTCCCATCACGCTATTCCAGGCCTCTTACCTCGCATTTCAATAGCGCAACATTCACGTCAACGAGGGATGCGTTCCTTGTCTTTTTTTTTCACGCATACATTGACTCGTCGCGTTCAATCAGGTACATTGGCCTTCCTCCCTCCTGGTCTTCTGCCCTCTCCCAAGTTGGGTTTGACGAGGATGAGATTGCTGTCATCCATGCTCGTCGCAGTTTAGACATATCCTCAATTGTCTTGTCCAAAACAAACTTGTTTGACCGTTCGGCGAGTCTCTATCAATCAACATCGCGACACGATCGTCTTTCTGGAGGAAACATGAGTCGGTGAGTCAGTGAGTCCCTACGGGCGTGTACAACGCATGCTATCGCATCTCCAGTGGAACTTGACCGCGGCGCTCTGCTTTACAGACACAAATCCAAGTCGCCTGGATACGACCAAGGCCCGCAGGAAACTACAAGTTGCTCGTCAGCAGGTCCGGTGGTCGTCTACAGATATGTCGTTCTTCCTTTAGGTCGGCAAGTGCCTTCTCTTCGCGTCGTTGATTGTTTCGCTCGTGACGGCGTCAGGTCAGAGAGCGTGCCATTGCCACCTGGAAAACCACAGAACGGACGTTGGCTCGTCGCACGGTGCGCCATCCGGCTAGGCACGCTTCTGGCAGTTCTCGTCATCGGCATGAACCTGTTTCTGCACGTGTACTACTGTCCGTTGTATCCTTCGACCATGGACGCCATGCGTCGTGAATGGGAGAAAGAGGCGGCACAAGTTCAACACGCTATTGTTCGCGAACAATGGGCGTTCGAGGCGCAGCAGCACGAGGCCATCAAGGAAGAGTGACAACGCGAGAGAGAATACCACGAGAGGGACGAGGCGCGTCGTGCGCGGAAGGAAACCGAGCAGGAAACCGAGTGTCAAGAGAGGGTCCGAAAGGAGTGGGATCAAGAGGTAGAGACTCACAAGCGCAAGTGCGAAGAGATGGAGCGTCGCGAGAACTAACGCCGAGAAAACGAGCGACAAAAGTGGCAGCGTGAAGTTGAAGATCATGATCGCATCGAGCAGGAGCGCAGGAAGCGCGAGATGGAAGAACGCCAGAAACTCGATATATTTTGGGATAGCATTAAGGCGTGTACATGCACCACCTACGCGACCCGCGAGTACACTGTACAACTCATGAATCTACCGGCTACTTGTGAACATCGAGTGGAGGCATGCAAGGCTACGCCGCTTGAAGTCCACGGAACCTCGTATCTGCCAAAGAGTTGCGAAGTAGGCGATGCTGACTTGAGAGTATCCTCAGTATCGATGACGTGGCCAGGGTCCCGGTGTTGTCATTGGAAGATGGGAGATTGATCAACGTGAACCAGATTGTACGACATTCTGGAACCGGTACAAGGACAAGGCAGGCTTGTTCTGGACTCAGTGATCTCATACTAATGAACCCCCTTCAGGGTTGTACGTCTCCCGGATCGGGAAAGTGGGTGAGCTTGGCTTCTGTAGACGTTGCGTAGTTGTCAGATTTTCACCTATAACGTATCGAACATTGCCTCCGACAGGGAGTGACTGGCGAGAGTTTGTGCACATGCGTTTCAGCCAACCGTGAACGACCCTTCATGAATATCTACATATATAATTTTTTTTTTAGTTTCAATACCTAGATCACATTAAATTTGAAACTCGAGAGAACATTTTCCAGCGACTCAGTTTGTGTTAGATCGTTTTTTGACATCCTTTTGCAAGGACATGATCCAGGTGTTCTGTATAGCAATAATACTATCGTGCTCGATGTACTCTCGCCCGCCATCGATGTAGATTACACAACTGGCGGATAATCCACCTCTCCATCACTCAAGTACCACGCGCCTGCGGGCACACGCGTCAGCACGCACAGCAATACGAAAAGCAAAAGCAAAGACGTACGATCGCCCGTCATATACTTTTCATTGTACGTCGAACCGTCTTCAAGCCAATAGAACCGATTGGACACGCCGGCATCAAGGCGCTCGTAATCATAGTCCTCCCAACGTGGACATTCAAAGGCGCGGATGGCGTGCAGGCACGAACCTGGCCACAGCCCGACGACGCGAGCGTCCTCTTTGCCCATTCTATACCACGATCGGCATCGAGCGCCGTACACGGTCTGATCTGCGTGAGTTTGGAGCCACGTCGCGCGAGGCGTCGACACGTACCCCAAGAAAGTAAGCCTAATTGATTGCATGTCGTCAGCGTTGGCCAAGAGGACAGGGAAAGGGGCCATTGACGTCGAGGTATTGACCAAAGTCTTGCACAGCTTCTTTCCTGACTTCAATGCTCTTCAGTCGCTCGCGCTGCATCTTGAGCAAGACGGCCACAGCATATTCCACCTAGCATTCGAACATGATGAGCAAGGAACAGGCACCGATGGTGGAGTTGGGGCCAAGGGAACCAAACCAGTTGGGAAATCCGTCGGTACATATCGAGAGATACGTGACAGGGTGGGGGTCGTATCGTTGTTGCAGCGTCAACCCAGACCGACCAACAACAGGGAACGGGAACTTGAAGTCTGTATCATAACCTATTTGTCAGGTCAGCTATCGATCGTATGTGTTGAAATCAATCCACACACCGGTAGCGAAAATGAGAATATCGAGATCGTAGTGTTGTCCGTCCAGCGTTTCAATACCAGTAGGGGTGACACGTCGGATATCCTTTGGAATGAAATCGACCTAGTAGTTCCTTCAGCCAACGACCAAAAGCGGCGGCACTCCAAATACCTACATTGTCTTCACACAGAGCTTCTAGGTGACCGGGGCCAGGAGGTGATTCTGCGACATGCGACAAAGCAGCTTTCGACGCAGTCGACCAAGATAAGCGAACGCTCACCTCCGTCTGCCTGTCCGAGTGACGGTCTGCAGTACCCACTTCCCTTTGGACCCCGAGAACGACATAGTCCCGACCGTCCAGCACGGCGCCGCGTGTGGAGATATCCATACGCCAACCCTCAAGGTTGAGTGTCCGCGAGGGTGACGATGATGCTCCACAGAGGGAGGGTCATTCTCGGGAAAACACAGATTCTGGCGCCCACAGTCTTCCCCCTCCTCCTCCGCTGCCGAATTCAGAGCTGCCTGCCACCTTTGGAGGTATTGTCGTAGGCTACATCTATCTGGTTATTTGGTTTGTCTCGGTGTCGTTGTTCCGCGCTCTTCCTTCGGTTGACGAACGCGGCTGGCCTCGAACGTGCCGTCCGACTCTTCCTGATTCGCACCGGGGTGCTCACCCCAAACTGGCTCGTCGCGGCCACGCAGACATGATCGCTGCCGCAAGCATGCAAGGTGCTGGGTACGTGCCTTTCTTACATGCACACGTATGCACGCTGTGGCTAGTAGGGAGATTTTGACACGGATTCACGGAGCCAACTGTGGCAAGGGCATTCGGAGCGGTTGAATGGGCCGGATGTTTATATAAGTAACGTGCGATTTGGTTCTTCCATTGCCTTTTCCGACACCGTCAGATCATCGGTTCCGACTTCCGAAGCAGGTTCATCCCGTCCATTTGTCATATAAATCGGCATGACTGTCCTCCCTCCCTTGTTGGTTCCGCAACCCGTAACGTCTTTCGACGTCGACGGCTGAGTCAGTTTACTCGCTTCAATCGAGGCCGTACCCAGCGGACAATCTCGCTATTCGCGAACTGTCCCAGGCATATATGAGGGTCCGTTTGCACAAATATTAGCGCGATACTTTCCGTGCAAGCGTGAAACTTTGTTGACCAAGCACGAAACTTTTCTGACCGAGCGCGATATTTTTGTCCTCGGGCCGGACCATGGGTTCACAGCCACTTTTGGGTCACATGACTCAGGTTGACTAGCTGCAATGATGACCATGCAGCACCACCCTACTAAAAAAACCCCTTTACCCCTCCAGATGTCTAGGACTGTACTAGTACCAGGGATCTCAGCCTCACAGGAAGATCCCCTGCTGTCACACAGTCCTGGGCCCTGTGCAACTGTACAAATTAAGTAATGCTGTGCAGTGCATGTGGCCATGGCCATGTGCATTGTACCACTGGGGAAGTGCTGCCTGCAGTGGTGGGACCTTACTTGCAAGGCAAATTTGAGAAGGGCAACCATACATTGATCAAATGTGAAGGCAACATGAATAAAGCTGTGGGGGTGAAAAAAAAGGAAGAAAGGTTGTATCTGAGATTGCTACACATCTTTGCATTATAGCTGTGAGGTGTGAATCAATTGACATGTGGATGAGAATGGTGATGAGGAAAGTGGAAAGAAAGTATGAAGATGGTTTGGGCAAAAAGCCATTGGCTTTTCTGGCCTGAAGCTGGACCCGAATCCATTGAGGTGAGAGCGCGCTGTGAGGGCAGGCTGGGCATTGAAGCAGCCGAGCTTGGAACGATGGATGTCGAGTGATGCAGTGTTGGACAAGTATGAATGAACAAGTGATTACCTTGTATGTGGCCTGCGAGTGGGAGTGGTGGGTGGGTGTGTGAAAAAGGAATGAAACAATGATTGAATTCCGACAAGAAGCGACTACTAACGGTGTGAGAAAAGTGAAGGAAAAAGGCTACTGCTCTTTGCTTCTCACACATAGACTAAATACTGTGCTCGCTTTGAAACTTTGCTAATGCAGTCCTCCATCCTCTCCTCAAAAAAAAACCCCACTGCAATCAAATGACAATGTGAAACAAGCAAACAGTAACAGCTTCAAAGCAGACAGCAAGGCTGTTCAAATGAAGTCATGGACCATCCTTTCCAGTGCTCTTACCCTTCTTCGTGTTGGAGGATCATATCTTTGAAGTTCATTGCACATACTGTAGTGACTTCATACCAATGCCATCAACCAGCCTTCAGGCCTTTAGTCCAATGGCCTCAGAGGACACACTGTGTGGCCCAGGCTGGCTGGGAAAATGCACATCAGTAGAAGCCAAAGATATGGAGTGGGCCTAGAAAGTAAGAGCTGCTGAATGTCACCCAGGCTGTCAATTCAGCCTTTTTCAATGATATGACTGCATCATGATGGCCCAGATAGCCCGTAGCCCGATAGTCTTGGAGTTGGCCCTTCATGTGATATCTTGTCAATGGCTTGAAAGCCTTGAGCCAGCTCACTGGTGTGAAGCATTCAATGGCCAATGGATTAGTATCGGCCAATACCATGTAATAGCCTTAGTGTTGTGTTGGCCCCTGGTGTCATTGGGTCTATGATATTGCAGGCCATGTATGATAATTAGTAATGTTGAGATGGCATTGTGTTGGCCCTTGTGTCATACCTTCCATATGGTCCTATGTTCAAGCATAGGTCCACATTTGATACCTTGTGACCTGCACAATGGGCTCATGCTGGCCCTCACTAGAGAGGAAACATGAAGCCCTATGTTCATGGGAGGGTCTTCATGTGTTACCATGTCAATGGCCAGAAGGTTATGTGTTGGCCCCTGTGTGATTTGAAGTTGGTGGACCTAGGAAATCATAAGGGCCTTGGTCTGACACCATGCTGATGGTCCAATGGCATCATGTTGGCCATTAAATTATACCACATATGTTGCCCAATTGTATCATGTTGGCCCTCATGCAATAACATGCTGATGTCCCAATGGCTTTGCTTCAGCTCTTGTCTGATATGAAATTGCTTGGTCAATGCCATCGTTAGGACCCTTGCATGATACCATGCTAGTGGTGTGATGGAACCATATTGGCCCCCTGTGTGACACATTGTCAATGGGTCTATGGAATCGTGTGGGCCTCCATGTGGGATTATACATATGGCATGATGGGATTGTGCTGGCCTGCATGTGACATGAAGTCAATGAGTCAATGGGATTGTGAGGGCCCTAGTATGACATCATGCCAATGGCGTGAGGGCATCGCTTCAGCCCCTGTATGATAAGATATCACTGGATCTATGGCATTGTGTGGGCCCCCATGTGAAACCAAGCAGATGTCATGATGGCTTTGCATTGGCTCTCGTCTGATATGAAATCACTTGGTCAATGCCATTGTTAAGGCCCTTGCATGATACCATGCTAGTCATGCAATGGAACCATATCGGCCCCCTGTGTGACACAATGTCACTGGATCTATGGAATCGTGTGGGCCTCCATATGGGATGATACATATGGCTGATGGGATTGTGCTGGCCTGGGTGTGACATGAAGTTGATGGGTTGGATTGTGGGGGCCCTGGTATGACACCATGCTGATGGTGTGACAGCATCACTTTGGCTCCTATATGATAAGATATCACCAGGTCTATGGCATTGTATGGGCCTCCATGTGAAACCAAGCAGATGTCATGATGGCTTCATGTCAGCTCTTGTCTGATATGAAATCACTTGGTCAATGCCATCATTAGGGCCCTTGCATGATACCATGCTAGTGTTGTGATGGAACTGTATCAGCCCCCTATGTGACACAATGTCACTGGGTCTATGGAATTGTGTGGGCCTCCATGTTGCATTATACATGTGGTCCGATGGGTTTGTGTTACGGATCTTGTGGTACTGATTCATTTTCTTCTTGATTATCGGACTTATTCTCTCCTCACGATGGGACACCTGGTCCCATCCGATGTATCCCCCAATTCCACCTGGTTACAATGATGTACGACCACGAGTCATTCCGGACTCATAGGGTCACTATGGTAGCGTTTCATATGTTGCTCTGCTGATCCCATTCCTTCCGCTCTTCCGGACAGCGGAGCTCCTTGATCCCTAGACTTCTCACCATCGCTAGCAATGCCCTTGTTCACCCAATGGTCCATGCGCCGTCCTTGTAGATATGTATATAAACCCATGTCTCTGTAGTCAACACCCTAAGTTAGTTCTACGCAATCCACTGCATTGATCTTGTCTCCTCTTGATGGAACTCTCCCTTTGTCTGGAACAGACAAAGGCTTGACTTGCCTCGACCGTATCTGAGTGGAACCGGGACCACTTGCCTTTCCAATAGGCTCTTACAAGAGTGTGGAGGCAGTGCCAGCTTGTGCTTGCCCAAGCTGTCACCTTATCAAACGGGCCTCCTAATACTCGGCATCGTTGCTTTGCTATTCGTTCTTGCTTCCACTTTTACCTATTACTTCGCCCTCCATTGACTCCACGTTCCAGGAGATGACTCAACATGGTGAGTGTAACAAAAGAACTAACTTTCCTGTAGACCCTGTTTTTCAACAGTAGGTCTTACCCCACACACCATTTCCTGCTTTCGCACCCCATTGTCTTCACCAGAACCTGTCGTGGATCCCCCCAGAGTTCCAGCAGTACCTATACATGATTATCCTGCCCTCTGGAGACTACCCAACAATCATCCAGATTTCCTCACCCTACCAAGCAGATTTGGATGCACTGAGGAAAAGGCCCTCTACTGACATAAGCAGAAGGAAGTAGCCAAGTGGAACATTAGAGAAGGGAGACCCTCTGACGCCCTCCCTCCCCTTCCAAGCAGATATCAACCCACTGCACCGGAACCAGAACCAGAATCAGAAACCCATTCTCCAACCCTGCTATCACCTCTTCCTCCCTCTACTTCGGACTCTCCGTTCCTCCCAGAACAACCTTTACCTCTTGGTGGATACACTCCTTATAATCTGGACAATCTCCCTCCACCTGAGGATCCCCCCTTCTTCTCCCCAGACAACAACAACAGCAATGACAAGATGCCAGAACTTAAAGCTGGATTACCAGAAGAGTTCTCTGGAAATGGCACTAATGCCAACTGGTGGCTACATGCCATGGATGCATACTTCTCCATCAATGAGAAATACAATGATTGCGCTGAGATCATCACTGCCCTAAACCGTATGAGTAAGGGCAAATGACGGGTCTACTCCGAAGGATACTATGAACACCTTGCCAAAGGCACTATTCCTATTGCAGACAACACCTGGGCAAAATTTAAAAAGGACTTCCAAGCCATGATGGCCACCCATGACAAGGCCATGGCAGCTAAGTGAAAGCTCTACTCGCTGATGCAGGGACCCAACATGGAAGAAGCCTTCCATAAATTTGCCATGGAATTTTGTCTCCTCACCTCCCAATCTGGACTGAATGAACAATCTGGGTTATGCGAAATATTTAGTAGAGGAATACACTGGGATCTCATGACCATGATCCTTAGTGGAATGGAACCCACTACCATAGATGAATGGATTGCCACAGGAGCAAAATTCACTCAACAGTCTGAGTGGATTAAAGACATCAAGGGACGCAAACCTGGATTTGGATACCAAACTGGATCCTCTAACTACCACGACCCTAATGCAATGGATGTCGACGCCATGAACAACTATGTCCATCTATCCCCTGCCGAGCAAGCTTGTCTTATGAAGGAAGGCAAGTGCTTCATATGCAAGAAGCCAGGATGTTCTTCCAGGAATCACTGGGGTAATAGGGGACAGAGTGGAAGAAGGTCGTACCCCCGCTATGATGGTAAGCGCCCACAGGAACAGGCCTGGACCACCGAGGATAAGCTGGCAGAGGCCAAGGAGGAAAAGAATGAGGTGATCAGGATGGTGGAACAACTGGTCACCAAAGGACATAGAGTGAAAGAGATGACAGAGGCATTGCGGGAGATCTACATTGAGGATCAACTGCTGAAATATCTGAAGGATGCAGGAAGCTCTTCGGAACAGGTAAACCAGGTCTGGACTGTCCCCCAAAGGAGGGGCAGGATTTTGGAAGAAAGGGTAAAATAGTGGCTTAAAAATTTTTAGAATGGCATTGAGGACCGACTACTTGAATGCCTAGAACAAACCCTGTTGTAGATTCTTTAGAGGAAAAGTCAATTTTAATCCCTCTACAAGTTTCTGCAATAGGGGGAGTTCACATCGGACAAACCACCACTCTCATCGACTGCGGAGCCACCTCCTGTGTTATGCTTACCAGTCATCTCCTGGAATGTGGAGTCGATGGAGGGTGAAGTAGTAGGTAAAAGCAGAGGCAAGAACGAACAGCAGAGAGAGGATGCCGAGTATAAGGAGGCCCGTTTGATAAGGTGACAGCTTGGGCAAGCACAAGCTGTCGCTGCCTTCTGCACTCTTGTAAGAGCCTATTGGAAAGGCGAGTGGTCCTGGTTCCACTTGGATATGGTCAAGGCAAGTCAGGCCTTTGTCTGGAATGGATGAAGGGAGAGTTCCATTGAGAGGAGACAAGTATGATGCAGTGTATTGCGTAGAACTAACTTAGGGTGTCTACTACAGAGACACGGGTTTATATATCTACAAGGACAGCACATGGACTGTCGGATAAACAAGGGCGTTGCTAGTGATGGTGAGAAGTCTAGGGATCAAGGAGCTCCACTGTCTGGAAGAGTGGAAAGAAGGGGATCAGCAGAGTGACAGATGAAACGCTACCATAGTGACCCTATGAATCTGGAATGACTCGTGGTCATACATAATCGGGATTGGGTGAGTACAGGGAAAACATCAGATGGGACCAGGTGTCCCATCGTGAGGAGAAGATAAGTCTGATACTAAAGAAGAAAAGAAACCGGTACCACAAGATCCGTAACATTAGCCCCTCTCTATGGGGCAAAGTCCCACCTTCGTCTGACTCTTCTAGTCCCCTTCCACCATGGATTCAGCAATCTCCGTCATTGGTCTGATAATCCGTGAGGTCGTAGGTGTCATCGATCAATGGCCTCTCCCAGCAGAACTCCTCACAATGTCCCTGATGCCCACATAAGAGGCAGGTCCAGAATGGGCAGTCTTTCTGTGCGTGACTGGGTGACAGCTTCCAGCATATAGGGCAGGTATATCGGGGACAGTTGGGCCATAGATGGTTCTTGCCATTGCATACAAAACATTGAAGGCGGTGGTATGGGGAGAGGGAAGGAGTCGGGGATGGCATATCAATGATGATCGGATTGGCCTTGGATCCGGACATGGATTGGGTGGAGGTCGCAATAGCCAGGGGATTGCTTTTAATCGCTCGTTTTCCCTTGACATCCGAAGAGACAATCCTGCCAAGGACATAAGTCTGTCCCTTGTTGGTCTTTCTCTTTTGGGCAGCAGGAACAGGCGTGGAAGCGGGGCAGTTGACAAGGGGGATATGTATGTAGTGGCAAGGAACCTATCCACTGCTCCCCCATCAACGAAGGGATTCTCGACATGAGCTCCGGGGTGAATTTCCAGAGTAGGCTCCCTAGGGTCTCCCCCTCTGTTACGCTTACTGCGAGCACGTGCCCTGGCAGAATAAACGTGAGTCGAGAGGAGGTCAGATCAATAGTAGCCGTTGGCAAAGCCTTGTGCACTGCGAGCGAGAGGCCCAGCGGAGCACGCATCCTGTACACAAGAGTAAGGCCGATGACCAGCTAAGGCATGACCTACAATGAGCTCGACCCTATGGGCAGGTGAGGAGTTCTTGGAATGCTAGCGAAGGTCAAGAGGGACGAGGTCTTGATGTCCTAGCACCAATACACCAGTAACCAGATGGATTGCAAGGGCACACTTAAGTGTAGGGAGATTGCAGTACAAGATGGCGTAGAACTAGCTTAGTGATCTCTAGCTAGTACCCTGGGTCTATATACTCTCCAGAATGGTGCACAGACCATCTGGGCAAAGGGGGTCCTCCTAATGAGGAACAAGGGCCTTCCCACATCAGGAAGGGGGTGAAGGGTTATACCTGAATGGTGTAAGACCATCAGGGCTGAACAGGATCCCGCTGTCAAGAAGGGTGGAAGCAGATCATGAAGGATCAACGGGATCAAATAGGAATGCTAGGTGAAACGTCAACCTAGCCTAACACATGCCCTAGATGGCTAAGGGTCCATCGGGCATACACGGCTGGACAGAGGGTCAAGAGTGGTGCTCCGCAGCAAGGGGAAATACTATCGTATAGAGATCCGCTGTCCAGGTATATGAGGATCAGTGAGCGTAGCAACAGCAGATCAGGAACATATCCTAGCTGTCATGGGAATACTACCATCCATGCAGCGGTCTACAGGTTGCCTATAGCAACCAGGACTCATGGTGAGTCATTGTGAATCATGCCCCAGATCTAGGCATCAGGGGTGGCATTGTGTAACGAGAGGAGGAGGGTCTAGGGGCTGATGGGTGTCCCTCCTCAAGGATGCATGGCCGTTAGCGGACAATGGCAAGTCGGTGGTGTACTCCTTGATGAGTACTGCATAGGCAAGCTCCATAGCTCCCTAGGGTGGAAGGCATCTGCCAGGCCTTCAGGGTGTAAGCATGTCCTGTCCGTCAAGGGTGAATGGTGAAGAACAAAGGAAAATGAATGGGGGTTCCAGCAGGTCTGGTCCAGCAACCAGGGAAAACCATAACACCCTCGTTCTTCAGACTCACAAGGGGGTGGCACAGGAACGGGGGAAGGGCTATGAGGGGGTGATGCAGCTTCGGATGCCACAAGGGGATCGTGGGCATGGACAGTGGGAAGGGGGTTGAGCTCATCGGAGCTTCCTTCCCAGGAATGGAAGGGATCGTCCCAGGAGGAGGAGTCGTTGTTGAGGTAGAATCTTTGGTACTGGTGGGGTAAGGATTGTACAAGAGGATGGAGGACTGGTCCACAGAGGAGGGGATTGGCCTGGTTAAGGGCCTGGATGATTCCTCCAGACAGGAGGTGCTGTGACAAGTTTCACTGAGCATCAGTGAGGGTGGTTTGGATGAGAACGTGAAGAGGGTTGGGCTCAATGGAATTTCCCATAGATCCCTCTTGGACTCTAAGGGTGATGTTGAGGGATTGGGCGACAGAGGCGAAGGCCACAAGGGATTGGTCAGCCATGAAGGCCACGTCATTTCGGAGTCCTCAATAAATGAGGGGGTTAGCGAGAATCGCAGTGACGGCATACCATCTGTATTCGGTGGGGAGTCGGTTGATTTGAATGGGCAAGATATTGGGCAAGTCATTGCACATCAAGGTCTGGGAAGTGAAGTTGTGGGTGGCGGTCATGGTATGAGGTCAAAGGATGGGAAGAGCCTGCCACCAGTCAGTGCACCTTATAGCTCTCCCAGTAGTTCCACCGTTTGGATTCAGTTCTTATCTGCCAATTGGTCCCAGTAATCTTGTATTAGTTCTGCCGAATGGCACAAATTGCGCGTGGATTCCCAGGTGTTTTCCGCTGAAGAATAGCCCT
>JBBPTB010000593.1:0-17420 GCA_038093875.1 Boletus tylopilopsis | reverse complement strand
GGGCCACACGGAACGTCTACGGGGACTCGTTTGGGCCTTCGTCCACTCGCCCGAGCGGTATGGTGAATAGTGGGCCCAGCAGTGCCGCCAGTGCGTATGGCGGCAATGCGAGACCCCGCGCTCGGACGGGCGTCTCCCCTCCTTCAACATCGTCAAGAACTCCCGGGAAGAGTGCAGTACGGACTCGGGCGGCACCACCGTCGAGCTGGAAGAGCAGCCGGTAATACTTCGTTCCCTGCACCTCAGGCCCCGGCAAACGCTCGTCATGAGTACGTCCCGGGACGACGAGTCACTCCTTAATAATCCTATTTCTTCTAATCTCTTTGCAGTACTATTTCACGCGCTTTTTCTTTATATCCTTGACGACTCATCGCTTGCTCTTTCTTATTGTTCCTATGATATTTCTTTCTTCTTTGACTCGACCTTGGCGGCATTTGTAGCATCGTTTTGGGACGTTTTCTCTCCTTGTTTTGCACGACATTTTTTTTTTCTCTTTTCCCCTTTCACATTGGCACGCTCACTCCTGACTTTGGATTTAGCACGTTCGTTTTTTTCTAGCATTTTCATTTTATATACATACACGCGTTTGATCAACTTTTTCTTTATCACACACAAAGGAGGAACGTGTAAGTCGACAGGCGTTATTTATTCGCTTTTACCGTCGCTCGTTTTGCCAATGGTATAGGGTGTACGTGAATATGAATGGGTATAGAGTGATTTCTCGAGCAGCTTCGTTTGATCGACATGTGTATCCCAAAGGTCTGGAAGGGGGTGTAGATTTCGCTTTGATCATTCCTGGAGCAACGTAACATAAACTTGATGGCAGAGCTGGTCCACACAGCCCAGGCACTCGCCTATACCACTCCTTTTCGAGCGCGCACAACTTCCCCCGCCCTTCGTAATCAGCCAGCTCTGGCGCCAAGACGAGTCCGAGCCATCACTCCCCCATCATGATCGGTCCCTGACAAGTCAGGCGATCCCGATGACGGCGCCAGCGCCACGTCGATCGGTACCTGTGGTATTTCCATCGGTGAGAAGTAATTCATCGAAACGCTGGGCGAGACCAATATGCTCGTTCATGCTCGCGAGCATCGTGCTTCTATGGTTCCGACTACCACTCGTTACGTCGGGCAATAGCACCCCCTTCAGGGCTGTTTTCTTCATTGACCCGGACGACGTGAAGGGCAGCGTGCTTGAGAGCGTGGTGATGATACGCCATTCGTGGGCGTGTTGATATACATTCTATACCATGCACGTCTCCACGTTTTAAATGGTCAGTTCGGATGCTTCGAATGTCGCCCGTTTTCAAAGAGACTGACCAAATGCTTTATCAGATATATATGGTCCTGCCCAGTTGGCTCATGCAGTGACACTTGCACTCTTTGGTTTCGCTGTGCGACATTGGGACAGACAATTCGAATTTGCCATCGTGCTGAGTAGCCGTCCGAGGCATGAGCCGGGATGGACAACACCGCTAGTCCGGGTTACGGACGATATCTACAGAACAAGCTCAAAGCCTCGGCACCCGACCAGTGGCGGTGGATATACGGAAGGCCTCGTCCTGAATCACCTATGAGTGAAAGGTTATGAGGATAGATCGCTGGCTGGTTGTCCGAGTCGTCCAGGATTTGAATAAATAGATTACGTTCTCGTTTGACCGACACCGCCAAGACAGTCGATGGACGTTTCCTGCCATCGCCATCTACGTGTAGCGTTTCTGCGGTCAAAGGGGCGCCGGAACGTGAACTGCATAGAGTGATTTCTCGGAGTCCTTCTCCCCACAATCAGCTATGTAGCACATTCCCTGATCAGCCGCACAATTCCGAAGACGGTGCCTGCTCCGCGGCAGCCTCGTAATTTGCATCCCAAAGGTCAGGAACGGATCGTAGATTTCGGCCCCAAGTTCGGGTTGTCATGACGGGGGCGTTTGACATGACGAGAGCATGATCAGCGTTTCAAACCTTGCGCGCGTTCCGACGGAGAATCTCGTCGGGGTAAACGAGGGTAAACGGTAACCAAGTTATGTAGCTATGTAGACCAGCTTCTGGTCGACGGACTACTGTAACGTTTAGCCGTTGAGGTGTTCGGTCGTCAGCCATCGCCAACGACAAGCAATGCCTGCAAAACCACTCACTACTGGGCAACGGATCTCTCGGGCCAGTGGGACCCATGAACTTGACTGAGCCCGGGTCGTGTTCGCACGTCGTTCTTGTTGTTTTCGGGCCCTGGACGATGAATCGGTTCCGAGCTGCCCAAGTCGCTGGGAGTGAGCTCGCGGCTCAGTGCTTCGAGAGTCACTAGAAATCGTGTCAATTTCGTCCGTGATCATGACCGGTGACCTTCGGGTTCGTTATGTACGCACATATGCGAAACACCTGAGTCTGGGATTTGTATTTTGCCAGAGGTCAAGCTTGGGAACGCCGGCGCTTGATTCGCAACCAAGCATCGACAAATTTACGCGTCGCCGTCGTGGCAACTGAACATCAGGGGAATGTCGCACAGAAAGTCGCCTTGGTGTCACCTGCCGAACTATGGGGCACATATCAACGGCCCAGTGGTATGCATCACTGCTGCGACCACATCATTGCCTTGCAATTCGGGGAATACGTGGTTAAAAGGGCCTTGAAAAGATGTGGGTGGATCCAAGGAGTGAGTTGAACAGCGGTTACGATAGATGTTACCGCAACTTGTATAAACACGCCGAGTCGCGATGTTCGGTGAGATCGTCTGCGGCGTTCTAGGCAGTGGCAAATCGACCTATTGCCACGGAAAACATCAGCTCTTCAACGCTTTGCAGCGTCCCATCTCCATCGTCAACCTCGACCCCCCGACGACAACATCCTATATCCATGCGCCATCGACGTCGCATTCCTCGTCACCCTCCAAGACGCGATGGACGCTCACGGACTCGGTCCCAACGGCGCCATGCTGTACTGCATGGAATACCTCGAAGTCAATCTCGACTGGCTCGAATCCAAATTGAACCAACTCGCGCCAGACGCGTAGTATGTCCTGTTCGACATCCCTGGACAGGTGGAGTTGGGCACGATCCACGCCTCCTTGAAACATATCATCCAGAGACTGTCCAAGGTTGGGTTCTGGGTGCGTCGTTCCCGTAGCCTGTCTGTTCGCGGACAGCGCTTCACGGGGTTGGGCTTTCTTGGCTAGCTCGCGGCTGTTCACTTGTGTGATGCCCGCTACGCCACCGACCCCGCCAAGTATGTCTCTGTCCTGCTCCTCCCCCTGCGAACCATGCTCCGGTTCGAGTTGCCGCGTATCAATGTGCTTTCCAAAATCGACATTCTATCCCAGTACGGCGATCCCGGTGCGTCGTTCTGTCCACACGGGCATGTACTTGCTGACGTGTACCCAGACTTCAACCTCGATTTCTACACCAAAGTGCAAGATCTATCGTATCTAGAGAACGCCTTGAATACAACATCACCGCATTTTACCGCGCTCAACATCTGTGATCGAAGACTACAGTCTAGTCGGGTTCGAGACGCTCGCCGTCGAGGCAAGTCGTTGCCACACCACGCATCTTCGTTGCTGTGCGGTTGACCCATTCGTATATGTGTACATCATGATAAAGGATAGAAACTCGATGCTGTATCTAACCCGCGTCATCGATCGCGCGACGGGCTACATCTTCGTCCCTCCCCAAAGATACCCCCGCCCCAGAAGGCACTCTTGATTCGAGTTCTGAAGCTGCGTCCACTCGACCGAATTTGTATCAGCTGTTCACGACATCTCTCACGTTTCCCGCCATCGGTCCTGCGGCAGTCCAAGAACGATGGATAGACGCCAGAGAAGAGTATAATGCATTCAAGAAGAGAGAATGGAGGCGGGAAGGAGAGCTCTTGAGAGACAAGGCAGCAAGAGAGAAAGTAAATGAGGATGAAAAAAAGCTGAAAGCTGGTGGGATAAGGGAGGGTGGTTTTTCTTGTGGCACGCATGCGCCTCTCAAGATGTCCTATTCGTTTTTTATATTAGAGAACAGCCACGGTGGCATGCGGGCGTGGACTTTGTGGTACGTGGGCAACATGTCACAGCGGCGAGGCCATCTCAACTATACGGTCGAAGTCGCTAAGTACTGACTCTCTGATCACACACATAGTACCCCTATCTCGGCCCGCTTTCTGAGCCGATCGTGACCCTAAACCGGTTTTACAACGTTCTTATCATGATCCTTTAGCTTCTTACCATGTCAACTTCCACCATGTCATCCTTCACGTCTTTCTTGATTCTTGTCTCTTTCAGCTCACTGGCGCCACTTGTGCTCGCGTGCACGTTGTGTTTTGTGGTCAACCAATACATGCTGTTGGTCTACAGACTCATTGGGTTATTCATTGCCACATTTGTGTCAATGACACTCCTCTTCTATTTCAGTGGACAATATGCAATGTCCAGTGAGGATTTCGCGGCGGGAGGGTGCTTGGTTCTTTACTTCTCTGGTTAATTGTTACCTTTGCCAATGGTCCTTATCACCCCTGGAAGTGAGCTGTCTTTCCATTCCCCCATTGCTGAGGCCCACTCAGAGCTGTAGCATCCAAAGTTTTTGCATTGATCGTCGCTGTCATCTTTGAGGTGTTTTTTTGTGCCACCTTCAACATGTTAATATGCTACGTCGCGAAGGAAAAGGTGAGGAGAGACATTCTTGCTGTATGGGATGTGAGGCCGTGAGTTCAGTTTCTTCGGGATGGAGTCATGACATTGATCTTTCCAAGTTCTGGCTACAGAGAAGAAGCACCAGCCAACGGCCAGTTAACTCTTACACATCCGGGCGGAGGGGATATATCGCACTCAACATCAGTGGACAGTTCTCCTTCTGGTATCCGATAACTGAATCCAGCGCCATTCCCGATAGCAAGTAGACATTATGTAAAATAGCTATTCCTTTCCTTCATCAGGGAATGTTTGTTTGCCTGTACTTGTCTGGAGTCAGGAGGTCCCAACACCATGTCAACTCCCACCGAGTCGTCCTTCACGTCCTTATTAATCCTCGTCTCTTTCAGCTCTCTGGCACCACTCGTGCTTTCATGCACGTTGTGTTATGTGGTCGACCAATACATGCTACCGCCCTACAAAGTCCTTGGATTATTCGTCGCCATCTTGGTGTCCATGATACCTACCCTCGGTTTCGGTGCACATCTTGCAGCGTCCGGCGAGAAATTCGCGGCAGGGGGCTGCAAGGTTATTTTCTTGGCAGGTTTTCTGTTACCTTGGCCCATGATCCTCATCACCCCTGGACGTGAGTCGTCTTTCCATGTCTCCAGCGTCAAAGCCCACTCACAGCCGTAGTATTCAAAGTCGTTGCACTCTTCTTCGCTCTTATCCATGAGGTGATATTTTGCGCCGCCTTCATGAGCATGATATTTGCTGTGGGTGCCGATACAGGGGTCAAGGATAAATTTGGGAAGAATAGGAGTCACCCATTGTGAGTTCAGTTCCATGTGAGTGGAGTCATGATATTGATCTTCGTTTCTCTTTCTACTACAGGAAAGAACTCGGCAATGTGTTGGAACGTAGCGCCCATTGACGGCTCTTCCAGATGACTGTACATGATGCCACTCCCGACAACAAAGTGTATGTTCATATCGTCATTTCGCTTTCTTTCATCCATCCAACGTTGGGCGAGGTTTGTATTCACGGCATGTTTGCTTGTGTGCCCCCCTGAATATTCACTTGGTTGCACCCACACACGAACGTCCAGCGATCGCTGTTTAGTGATGTCGGCATTTCAGAGTCCAGTTGCCTGTCCTATCGTCGACGACGGCGACGAACTCGCATACCGTCGCAGATTTGAACCCTCAGACTTGCGTTACTGACCGTGCCAATGAAAGACTTTTTGTTGACCATACTGGGATTGAGAGCAAAGAAAGTACATGCCAACGTGCATGACTGGCGGTAAGCGCCGTCACGGTCACCCCTTGGTCACCCCCGTTACAGTGTTACCTCCGGGTGACTCCGACTTCGACTACGCGTACCAATACGGGCCAGTCCCCTCCTCGACCGGCTTGGCGTCATGGTATATCAAGATGCGTTTGCCTCAACGTCGAAGCTTTGACGATTGCATATCCCAAATCGTCCCTACGGTACGCGCCCCTTGACTTGATTCATTTACAGAGCACCGACCAACATGCAACTTGAAGTGGATCCATCGCTGCACGCCGCCAAGCGTCACCAGCGCCACCCACCATCAAAGAGTCACTTCATTGCGGTCACCAACGCCCTTTTACACATGCTAATCATAAATTTTCAGGCACTTTGATGACTAGGTACACACCACTTTTCACGACTAAACCGAGCGAGATACATGCCCGAGCTTGCGTCTACCCCAGACTGAAAGGAGGTAGGTGAAATGGAATTCCTTCGTGCGACCGATGTTCGAGTCGTCGCTCTAGTAGGATTTCAGGCTGACGAAGGGTCCCTTCAAGTGGAATCGCGATACAGAGAGAGGAAATATTGAAAAACTGCTCGAAGGACTCGAGCGGCACTCTTCTTCTTCTAGTCGACACGGATGTGGTGAGACATTGACATTGACCATTGCAGGAATGCTGCGGGTGCTGATCATTGCATGACCCCTAAACTAGTGCGCGCTCTCTGCTTGATATTACGATGCCAACTCTCACCAAAGCATCCTTCACGCCCTTGCTGATCGTTGTCTCTCTCAGCTGTCTGGCTCCACTTGTGCTCCCATGGACGTTGTGCCTTGTGATATGCATCGCTGCCTTGGTGTCAATGACATTTTCCGAAAATCTTCGTGCACGTCGTGCAGCGTCCGGTAAAAATCCCGCAATGTGGGAGCACTTGGCTTATTTCTCTTCTGGCTTCCTGTGGCCCTGGCCGATGATCATCTTCAGCTCTGGACGTGGGTTGTCTGTTTTCCCATATCACTTTTGTCGACAGCTCAGGCTCCGGGGCCGTAGTATTCGGCAAAGTCGTTTGCAGTCTGCTTTGTTCTCATCCTTGAGCCGATCTTTCTGATCGCCTTCAAGAGCTGGGTGCTCGCAGTGGACGCCGATCCAGGGGTCAAGGCAGATTGTCCGGAGATATGGACGATAAGGCATCACCCACTCACTGGCATGCTGTGAGTCTCCGTCGTCCATGTTGGGTAGCGTCGTGGATATCGATCTTCTTTTTTCCCTACTTACGACAGGATGACGCTCGCCGACGAGTTGGAGTCCGCGTCCTCGCACGACGGCGACGTCTGTTGACAGTTCAAAGTGTTCACGTTCTGGCAGTCACACAGTAACAAAGGTGTATGTTCACGTATGATCGTTTCGCTTTCTTTTCAATCCCCCATCCACCGTCAGACGAGCGTGCGTTTGTTGTGTCCGCAGTGTATTTTGTTTGTATGCTGGTATGCCGCCCCCCGCAAATATTTACTTTTGGCAGTACCCACGGGCACCGAACCAACATACAAAGTGGATCCATCGCCACACTCCATGCATCACACCCCGAGCACCGGAGTCCTCGCATTCCTGCATGACGTATGTATATACTCAAGTACGCTACAATACAATATATACAAAACGCATCCCTCGGTACCAAAAAAGAAAAACCCAAACAGCCGTCACTGCATGTATGTAGTTTATGTGATGAACTTGTCATTTTTCCATCAATGTGTGATCCATGACGTCGTTTATATAAAAAATCAGTTGGGCATAAAATCCAACCAAGGTCAACCAAAAAAAAAGAGTCCATGGAAGCTCAAGCATCGCGGTCGCAAGGAAAACACAAATGGCAGAACAGATGCGAGAGATTGCCAACAACAATGGCATCGCATTCAAAAGCCAGAAACTAAATAGAAAAACGTCGAGATGTAAGAAAGAAAACGAGCGTCCAGATTTAAAAGAGAAAAGCCGTTTCGGTACCCCACAAGGAACAAAACTGTCGTCCCACGAGCAAGCGTTATATAGCGTATGGTATATCATCATGATCACAAGACAAAAAAAGTGTCCGCGCGCAGGGAGCGTCTAGGCGTCCATATATGTCAGTTTAACTAGTACCCCGCACCGTAGCCAGGTTGGGGCGGTGCTGCACCAGGAGGGAGAGTGTGCCCCGTCGACGCCCGTGAGTATCGGTTCTGAGGCGGCGCTTGCGATGTCGGGCGTCTCGCCGTCGGCCTCGCCACTCTGCGCACGCCATCCGGACCTGGTACTGGGCCATTGTCCGACAAACTCACCCCACGCGATTGCCGTTGGCCGGGTATGGGCGGCAGCGTCTCGTCCATTTCAGTGGTATATCCACCATACTGGTCATCATAGGTCGCCGCTTGCGGTTCGGACGCCCGGTAGTCGTTCTGCGTCTCGCTTGGGTAGTGACTGGACACGGTCGGGTTGCGAAGCACACCACCGTTGCTTCCGACAGCACGCGCGACTTGGGCGTCAAACTGTGGGTAGCGTGGAGACGTGTCAGAATAGACGTCGCTGTATTGATCTTGAGCGCTTGAGATCAGGCGTTGGTTGGAAATCGAGGCCATGTCCGAACCATAGGTGACATCCTCGGTCGACCGGCCGACCGATGACCCGGAACCAGCGGACGTGAGCATCCTGCTGGACAATGGAGCGGGTAGCACTAATGCGGTATTGCTGTCCTGCCGTTGTCTTATACCATAGGGAGCCGAGGGTGAAGACTCTGAGGTGGATGACGATTCGAGACCCTGATGGTTGACGTCAGATGTGGATGCCATCGAATATCTATTGCGAACAGAATGAGAGATCACCCAACCGCAGATGGGACGACCACGCACCTCCTGTCGACCGTCGAGTCACGTGACTGCACACCACTCTTCCAGCGACGTTCCCGCTCAAACTCGACCCATCGCTTCATGACGATATGAGAAGAATCGAATTCACCCTCCTTGTCGCCGTGAGCGCCACCCTTGTCTCCAGTGACCCGACGGGTTTGACCCCAGGAAAAGTCGTCAAAGTGCCAAAACGCATAGGCGGGAAGGAGACCGTTCCAAATCGGGAGAGAGAGAAGATAGACAACCATCCATCCGAGGTATGCGACTTTACGTGAAGTGACGACGATGAGGAGACCAGGGAGACCGAGGACGAATGCCAATAGGATGAGCGGGATAGTCGTATTAGTGCCACCGGGGATGATAGAGATAATGATCAGGTAGAGCGTGAAACTGATAGCAGCCGGCAAGACCAGTGTACCCAGCAATTCCATTCCGACGACAAACTGCATCGAGAAGCAGAATGTACCGCAGAGATCGCGGACGAGGACGAGCTCGAACAAGTTGTGGACGGTCGAGTTGATCCAACGGCGACGCTGGGACAAGAGAACGCGGAAAGAATCGGGGACGATGGTCTTGCAAACGGCTTGCGGACAGAACATGTTCTTTCGTCGAGGGAATGTCTTGAGCAGCAGGGTAGTAAGGTATCGATCTTCACCAAGAAGGAGCAGGTTCTTCTTGTGAAGCGTGTCGACCACGTTTTCAGAATAGTGCTCCACGATATCTGGATTGGCCAATACAGGGACCCAATAGCCACTGTCGCCTTTGGGAGCTTTGATCCTGTACATGCTAAAGCAGCCGGGTAAACAAGTAACACCGCCAAACATGGCTTCGAACGCCTTGGTCAAATGGTGCGAGATGTAATACTCAAAGACTTGGCACGATGCATGTGAGCGAGGGCGCAGGTAGACATAGCGTCGACTCACCTTGCATCATGGTCACAAAGTTGTCTGTCTTGTTCGCAATCTTGGTCTCACCGCAGAGCCCCATGATCTCGACGTCCACAACCATACATGAGACCATGCGCGTCAGCGAGTCAGGGAACACCTTTGTATCGGCATCCACACAGAGCACGAGTTCATACCGATCCGGACTGACGCCAGTCGCCCTCCACATCGAGTTGAAAAACTCGTACTCGAATGTCGTCATGCGCTCGTCAAACATGACCTTTTGAAGGAATGCCATCAAAACGATCTGAGAATCACGTTTGCCGCGGTTTCCGGGTTTCGGGTCGTTTACCTCGCGCGGGTTGCCAACCTTGGCGACAAGAATCATCGGAACGCGTTGCTGCTTTGTCCGTTCTACGGTGGCATCATCGTAGTCGTAGAAACCGGCATAAACCTTGGCCATATTGTGACGTTTATGACCATCCGCGATAGCGACATACGAGTGGGGTCGAACTTCTTCGGGAGGAACGACAAATTCCTTCATCATGGACAAACAAATTTCGGGTGTTGGGAGAGCGTTTCCTGCACCCTTGACCATACCATCGGCGATGACTAAAATGAGTTTGTGGCTGTTGGGATAATCGGTGGTGGCGAGCGAATCGATCGTCGTCCGTAGACCTTCTACGGACTCGGAGTATGCGGTGACAAGACAGATAGTGTGGACGAGGGGGAAGTTGAATGGTTCATAGTCGGGAGGGGGTTGTTGAACGACGTCGCGAAGCGGGAAGGGGCATGGAGTGTCCGCAAACGACGAACGAGCCGAGAACCCACGCGTCGAATCGGCAACCGAAGCTGTGCTCCTCGAAAAACGGTAGGCAGGCGAATCTGGGGGTGTTCCCTTTCCGGGAAGTCTTGGCCCCAGGTATGAAGTACTGTGCTTGTTGGGTACATCAAGCAATCCATAACTCGTCCCTGGACGGGGGTTCGGGCCCTTGGGAGCATTCTCGACGGGGGTGAAACGGGAGATAGAGGGGAGTACCGAACGCTTAGTGCTCTTGCCGGTGCGTGGACCGCCCTTCAAAACATTGGGACGATATTCGCTAGGAGCGGGACGGTAAATATCATTAGACCAGTCTTCAATCTCCTCGGAGCGTTGCATCCGTTGTTGATAAGTTTCCCGAGGGAAGTTGCCGAGTTGCCACGAATAGAACCATGCGAACATGACGGCCATAGCAAAGCGAATGACGACGACACCAACGATGAAAATGAGGGAGAGGTAGAGAACGACGTCGGAAGCGACGCAACCGATGCTGTTTGTGTCGATGAACCCGACGGTGACGATGTCCTGGAGACATTTACCAAGCTGAAGGTCGCCGGCGCGCATGAGCATCATGGTAATATCTTTGCCATTGTAGATGCCTTTGGGCGTCTTCATTTGATCGAAGACGGACGGGTATTGGATATAGGTAGTGCTGAGAGCATTGAGCAGATTAAGGTCGAGGACGGAACTGTAATACCACAAAGTCAGACTTGAAGGGAAACAAACAGGGGAGGCGATCTCACGATTCGAACACGGCCAAGTTGCGCTCCTTTGACACGACGTCGTCCCACGTGTAGTACACCTGGCCAAGAGGTTTGATACTGGCGAATTCTTGCCTAGCCTGGGAAGATACATGGCAGTTTGTAATGTCTCCGTAGTTGGAGGTGTTAAGAGTGGTGGACTGTGGATTGAAGACATTGCAGGGAAAGTACCAATCTGGGGCCTGACCTGTGCCGTTGATGGGTGAACCACTGGCCTTTGTGATGTAACCCGAGCAGTGTTGGTTGACGGTCTGGAACAAAAAGCTTGCGTCGTTTGCTGCAAGATTCCAGCCACCAGATATGAGGGGGTTTGTAGAACCACTGAATGATCCGGGGACGGCAGGATGTTTGAAGTTTGAGAAGTCATAATCGTGGCCGTGAATCAAGACTGAGCCGTTGCTTATTTGGCCTTGGTGGTAACGATTGGGAGGTGTTCCACAGACTGTCTCTGTGAAACCGAAAGTAATGAAGCCGACTGCGGCCATTTCTGAAAGGATGATGCTGAGTAGACCCATCTTTTCCCTCCAGGCACGCTGTTGTTCCGGTGTCCGCATACCTAAATGATGTGCGTGAGAGGGTGCCAAGGCAACACAGGGGAAGGAGACGGACCACAGGCGTTAAGCATAAAGGAAGGGATCCAGCAAGTGATGATATAACAATAAATGAACCAACAGTCTTTTGGACCGGGACCGATGGTATCGAGGCACTTTCTGGTAGGGACGTCCGGGACGGTTAATGGAACGGTAGATTGGGTGGACTGTGGGCGTTTTCTGCGTAAAGTAGCGCCATGCTTGAAGAGTGCAAGACCCGACTCTTGGACATCCTGCTCCCGGGCAAGCAACGATTTTCCACGACGGAGCTTCTGGGGATAGTTTCCAGTGGCTATATGATGGGCACATATTAATGAGATTATTTTTCTTTTCGATGCGGAGCACAGACGTACTGGAAGGTTGAACGCCTACTCTAGCATTGTCTGCCATCTGTTCTACACGGGAACGATAGTGCCACTGGCGATGACCTGGTTCGATCTTTTCTCTATCGGGTCTGACGAGGCTTTTTTTCCTTCCGACCCTGGGTTGCTCTAGAAAATCGGCGGTCTCTTCGTCTGGGTGTGGTGGAGAGAAGTGATTCTGGTAGGGGGAGGGCATTGATCGTTGACGGGGAGCGTCTAGAGTGCCTTGCCTGTCTCCACGTTCGATGTTCTGGAAGGTGATGTTGGGTTGGGCGGAGCGAGGACTGGTGGGTGGTTGTGCATAGTAATGGCCAGGAGGGGGCGGGGTGGGCGGTGGTGGTGGCTGCGGTGGTTGTTGGGCATACGGCTGGTGCTGATGACGGCTGAGTCGGGCTGAACGCCGCTGCTGTGGATAGCTCATCGTCAGCAGCGACGACGAGGGAGGGAGCTGTGTTGGACAAAAAGAGCGGCGAGGTGAATGTGCGTGTGAGATTGATTTCAAACCACCGCACAGTGACTTGCCAGTAGTAGCTGAGCTCAGTCATCCACCCCGGCGTACAAAAAAAAACTGGCTACTTGGTTACAACACTACTTACTACGACATGGGAATCACAGAGCGACTCGGATCATATTTATATCTGCTAACCTTGGACTTGAACCAGAATCGTACTTATGACCTCCACTATGACGCGTTTGTCGCCACCCCACACTCCCTGTCAGGAAAACCCACCGTCAGGGCCTCCGAGACAATCAAAACGTCGTCATTCGTACCAGTCGAGTTGCGAACACGCGTCCCCATGGCACGTTCTGCACGTGTCCTCCACGCGCTCACTTCTCTGGCGCATCGTTCTCGCCACCTCCTCTGGCGTACTTCTCCCGGAGTGCGCATTGTCCTTGTTTCAAAGAGCGAGGCATCTTTATGACATCACAAGGTGCCTTCTTTTCTCCATTTTCATACCATCCCGTGCGCCGGGCGTCAACAACCCATATCACATCCTACGTCACCATCTCGGGCGACCGGATGTCTTGCAGCTCGCATCGATTCTACTCATTCACCATCATCACCTGAAGGTGTTCCTAGTACGCGTTTCCGGATTCCTCGGGACTCGCCTTGAACACTTCCGACACACGACCAGGGCACTCGAGTACGTACTAGAAACACCCTATGAAACCCAGAAGCGTCACTTCTTACCGCACACGCTCGCTCTCAACCTCCGAGGCGCGAGGTCACCGGCACTCTGTGTTCATCGCAACGAACAGGACGAACAGGACAGACCCAAAGAATGGAGAGGAAGCAGCACGATCTACACGTTGCTGCTGCCAACTCCCTTTGCACAGCTACGCCAAGCCCCTTGTTATTTTCTTCCACCCATCCGGGATCATCGCCACGCAGAACGGACGAGGAGACCGTTCTCTGATCCTGACACTTGTCGTCGTCTTGCACACGCGACCGAACGAACGTTCTCGTCGTCAGACAAATAAATAATATCACGCAGGGATCTGGTGCATGTTTGCCTGTCCATATCTTCTGATAAGAAAAGTGTCACCCTGCCACCAGCGACATCAAACTCACATCTGCGACGTCTCGTTTATTAATTAGGCTCATTTATTCGCTCACTGCTGTCCAACGATAATGGATGGACCGCATGGACGCGCTATTCATTTCGGAGCGATTGTCGAGCGCGCACAAAAAAAAAAAGACCCAGCCCAGAGCGCCAACGGAATAAATCGGAAGAACGCGTTGGAGGCTCATTATTATCGTGTCCCGATAAGCTAGATCTGTGGTGGAAGAGATGAAACCGACGGCGTCCGACCAACGGACCCGTCGCACGTCCAAAGCGCAGCCGACCTGTCTCGTAAAGTCACCCCGTCTTCTATGCGTCCAATAGATCCTAAATGAGATCCATTTTATAGCCGTTGTGATGTCGGATGCGAACGCGTTGGGCGTTTTGCAGCACCTCGACGGGAGCGCAGCAACACGCGCCTCCGAGGCAACCCGCCGACCGAATATCGCAACCCGATTCCATTATGTAAAAACCTCTGAGGGACTCTTACTCGCATCTCCTCCATGCCACGCCACGCCGCCTCGCTCCCTGTGCACGATCGATATCCCCGATCCCATCCTGATACACTACGACTACGACGCGTGTGCGTGTCATCGCCAGAGAGTCTCGTTCTTTCAATTTTCATATCATGGCGCAATCATGAAATGATCGTGATCGGACGTTGGCTCGTTTTCATTCTTCTTTTTTTATTTTTTTCCAACATGTTCTATTTCAATCGCGTCCATCTTTTTCGTGTTGAAATACAAACGTTCCATGTGCCCCATGCTGTGTGTGTGTCCAAAACGACCGTCAGCGCACCGCACGGCTCGCTCCCATCATCACCATCCTCATCAATTCGATTGCTCCCGCTTCCTCCCTCCCCCCCCCCCAAATTTGATCGTTGATGATAAAAAATGATAGGGTACGCTGCCGACGTGCAAAAAACAACGTCTACACTAGACGTCTGGTTCAGCGTCGACGGATCGCAGATCTACGTCGCATCGACGTTTGGTTCTTCCATAACGCATCACTGAAGGAAGCGTTGGGTATGCCTGTCGCTCAAAATAGATAGGGAACAGAACCAACTTGGTTGGCCGAGCCCCCTCCCCTCCCCTCCCCCCCTTTGCGCCGGGCCGCACACGCACACGCACCAACTTAGTCACAGTGCCAAGTGCCAAGCTGGGACACTCGTCAATGACAGGGGTCACAGCGAGTACTGGCACACACACGGGCGTCATGGACGTCATCTGAAATCGTCGCGAGACGGTTCCTGTATGATACGCTAATTCTGAAAAAAGATCGATTCGATACACGATTAAAACGCAAACACGACTGATAAGAGAAAGGAGAGAGGGGGAGGCAGACGATGGCCATGAGGCGGGACCGGCGTCCCCTCCCCCTAGAGTCGGACCTACATGTCTAGTCATCTATCGCCGACGAGGATGTGATCCATAGCACATTCACCCCAACACGGTTTGCATTTTTTTTCCACGTACGTCTTTTGATATCGGTCGTTCGTATACATGTATCTACTGTACGTACAAGCGAGATCGTTGTCGACGTTGAACGTGAACGTGGCAGGTACATTTGTCTCCGCGTGCCATTGCTATTCTTATGTACCTGTCGGACGGACAACACGACCGCGACTGCGCGCCACAACCAAGGGCCGCTGCTTGCCATCCGTGTTTCGTGCACGATCGTAACCAGCCCGCCGAGAGAGGTACAGATACGGAGAGCAACACGACATCGAGATCCTTGTGAAATGCCAAACATCCAAACCCATGTCTATCTGAAACGAGACGCACGGTTGGCAATATCGGCATAGCATAATGCATATCCACGACGACACTCGACCGTTCTAGGTGTGTGTTTTTTTTTAAAAAAAAGAAGACAGCTGCACCGCAACGCGCGCAGATAATGAAAAAGCCTGTTGTACCTGAGACGCCGCGACCCATCTTCTCATCCAACCCGATTTTGGAATCCAGATCTCGCCCGTAGTCGGGGCCTCGGCGATCCCATCTAGAAGAGGAACGAGGGGCGGTGTCTTGGTGTCGGTAAATGACCGAAATGATTGCGTCACCAAGCCATCATCGGGAACCCGGGAACGAGTAATGCATCCCATTGCTACGGTCCCACAGACGCTAGAATGGAAAGCACGCCCATTCCGCCTGGCTATCACTCATAGTCTCCTCATCCTGAAATCCATGATGTTGCTCGTTCGAATCGGGGATCCAACTCCATACGTAGGTGGAGCGTGAAGACTTTGGTGAGACACGATGCTCAGGAGCGTTGAACAAGCGAGCTGGGTATAAAATGTCGGCTGGTCAACCAGAGATGAGCAAAAAAACTACACCTCTCTCGAACTCTCATACACATACCTCCTCTCCATAGCTAACAATGCCTGTCGCCTACATCACGTCTATGGCGGAATTCACCTCAGCAGTAGGTTGCCTGTATCCAGGGACGCGATGACACCACTAAGCACCCATTTGTAGGTCAGCGATACACGACCTGCCATCGTTGAATTCTGGGCCGAATGGTGCACGACGTGCCAGGAAACCTCAGAATTGTTCGACCAGTTGGCCGCACAAAACCCACACGGGAACTTTTACAGACTAGATATCGAGGAGGTTCGAGAGGTTCCCCTGGCACTGGGCGTCCGAAATGTAAGTCATGCGACCGGGAGGATCATGAAACGTACTGACGAGACCACGCGCGATCAGCTGCCCGCATTCAAAGTGTACGTGAAAGGTGTCCAGATCGGCGAGCTTGTGGGTAAAGATCCAGTGCAACTGACCGTAAGGAGATTCCTCAAAGGTCACGCGTACAAAACTGACCCCTCGTGTCGTGATCTAGCGGCTCGTTTTAAAGACCCTGAGTATGTGATTAAGCGACTGGATTAGTCTGGTGATTGCGGCGACCGACCTGTCGGAGCTATTCATAGATGAGATTTCACGAGGGCTCTAGCATGCGATTACTATAGACAGATGCGACTTACGGATTTCTACTTCTGCAACCTTTTTGTAATGGGTTTCCTTTATTCTTGTCACTACGTTTCTGTGTTTGCAAAAAAAGGATCTGTGTGTCCCTGGCCGACAACGTGTCAGTCGATGGGGTGCATGATTCAGACTCGAGGCAGCTGCGCTGATGCGATGTAGAATTGGAAAATAGACAAACTTTGGTTGCTTTGAGCTTGCCGTGTGTCAAAAAACAAATTAGGCGCAAACACTGCGCATCAGCCCGTTTCCGAGGCATGCCACAAGCGCGAAAGGAAAATCAAATAGAGAAATGCTCCCTAGCGAACGGACTGCGGGTTTTGACTGGATTTCTGAGCTTCGATTTGATGTAAAATCAAGTGCGTATGGGGGACACACACCTTGATTTATGCCATATGATTGGCTATTGGCAGCCTGGAACCATTCCCCAAGTGCCCGGGCGCAATCAAAGACTGGTTGTTAACTTGGTAAGAAGTTAGATAGGATATGAGTTGTTTGTTCTGACCAAACAGGATACATTGCCTCGCCTTGAGGCTTTGGTGAGACGAACAGCGAGCACACAGACTCGCCGCTAGACTTGCCTTGCACCGTTTCCACCATGGCGTCGGTCGCAATATCCTCCTCGCCGATAACTCAGGTTACCCAACATCAAGTACCAATCCAGTCCAATTTACAGCCTCAGCTACTCACAAGGCTCCTGCTCGACCTGCG